>JBBPTD010001093.1:0-12984 GCA_038093895.1 Boletus aff. mottiae
ATTCTCCCCCGTCATACACTTCGAGACAGTGCGGTGCATGCTCGCACTCGCAGCAACTGAGAACTGATACATCACAGGTCTCGATGTCCGATCCGCCTATTTATATGGCAAACTGGACAAAGAATTATACATGGACTTCCCTGAAGGCTTTATGCCCCCTCATCTCAAAGGGAAGGTCTTGCGACTACTCCGTGCCCTATATGGCCTTAAGCAAGCCGGACTAGCTTGGTGGCGCGAGCTCGACAAATCCATGAAAGAATTGGGCTTCATGCATCTTAAAACAGATGCTGGCCTATTCATCTATCACAAAGGCAAAGAGCTCATCCTAGCGATTATCTACGTAGACAACGCCATCTTCTGTGGCCCCAACAAACCTTTCGTAGACAAGGTCAAGGCTGCATTTATGAAGAAATGGGACTGTCACGACTTAGGAGAAACATGCGAATTCCTAAGAATGAACATACGTTGAGATGGTCAAACGATTAAGATAGACCAGCGAGAATACCTCGACAAAGTCATAGAGCGATGCGGCATAACTAACGCCAAAATCGCCAACACCCCTCTCCCTCAGGGCTACTACCCAGAGAAGAATGATCTCCCCGTCCAACCGGAACTTCGGACGTGATTCCAACAGGTCATTGGATCATTGCTGTATCTTATGATTGGCACAAGACCTGACATCTCATATGCAGTTACCCAATTCGCCCGCATGTCTGCAAACCCATCAGAAGAGCATCTGAACAAGGCTCTATATATCTGCCGGTACCTTCTTGGTACCCAAGACTACTCTCTCGTATACAGCAGCAAGACCAGTAAAGGCATCATCGCCTGCACTGACTCTGATTGGGGACAAGACAAAGTCACGTCTCACTTGCAAACAGGTTTCTACCTGAAATTCGTGGATGGTGTGTTCTTGTGGAACTCACACTTACAAAAAACCACAGCTCTGTCTTCCACAGAAGCTGAGTACATGGCCTTGAGCGACTGTACATGCCAGGCTATTTGGATTCATCAAATGATGGAGGAACTTGGCTATCGCCTTGGCCCCATTCCTGTTTGTGGTGACAACCAAGGGTCGCTCTTTATTGCGCAGAACCCAGTTACCGAAAAATGTTCCAAACATATCCAGATCCGTTACCACTTTGTACGCAATGCTGTGATGCTATGGAAGCAGGTTGAGCTGCTCTTTATCCCAGGGACTGACAATCCCGTGGATATGTTCACTAAGAACCTTGGACATGTCAAGTTCAAGGAGTTTCGCTCCCAGCTCGGTTTGGAATTTAACTCGCCATCGTAAAGACTGTGCGGATGTTTTTATTTTACTTCATATTCCTCACTATGATATCTATGTATCTACCGTATACTAGACAAGGGGGAGTGTTGAAAGGACACGTACTTACAGTCACGTGACCTTATATTAAGTAAGCATTACAAAGCGTATATAAGACTCGACTGAGTCTGAATATAAATAATCTCTCTTGACCAGCAACCGCTATCATCTCTGAGAACCCAACCCCTTCCAAGGTAAGTATCCCTAGAGTAGATTCCTTAGTAGCCTGTGCGGCAATGCCGGCTACTAGCTATTGCAACAACACAAACACTGGACCCAAGACGAAGGTGGAGGTGGTCTCTCTTGCACCTTACTGACAGTAAGGAGTACCTCCTCATACTCACCAACGTGCCGATGAGTCATATAGATGATCACCCCATTGAAAAAGCTGGCATCAACATCTCCATCATCGATGGCATCCTCTCACCTGCTGCCATCAAACATATGAGCACTGCCCATGCAGCCCTCAAAGACATCCAGACCAGTCTTCCCTTTGTCGCAGCTGGCCTCAGCCTCATCATCCACCCCTGCCATCCACACATCCCAGCCATCCACACCAACTACTGCTACTTTGAAGTCCTGATGGACTGCAATGAGGACCAAGACCAAGGCACAATGCCCACCATGCTTGCGTGGTGGTTTGGTGTCATCTCCAACCTCATGCCCACCTACGTCACGCATCTGACTTTGGGCACTTTCACACTATGCTCAAGACAGTGTGCAATGTGTGGATCTCCTCTTCCTTGCCCTCCAATGCTGTCTCCACCTCCATTTACCCCACCTTCAAAGCCTCATGCAATGACTACCTCTACATCCCCTACAGACACAAACACTGTGGCATCAATGGTGTCCAATTCAATGACGCAGACATGGATGCAATGCAGGTGTTTGCTCGCCTGAGTGGGTAGTGATCTGTCCGAGGACACGATCGCTTGGCTGTGCTCTCAACAAGCCCTCTTTAGCCTCTTCAAAGCGCTTGGAGATAGCTTTCTTCTGTCTTTTACCCTGATTTTGGAGAGATGAATGGATATGCCATCCATCCCCTCTGAGAGGCAATGGCAGCTCCTCAGGCATGGTCACGCTGTCGAGTTCAACCTCATTGTCAACAGAGGTGCTAAATTCAGGCTCACTGCACCTGGAATCAGGTTTGAAAAACGTCTTGGTCAGGATGCCCCCCAAAGCAAGGTGGAAGTATTGTAGTGAGCTTGGGCAGCAAGACCAAGACATGGACGAAGCAGAGATGGTGAAAATACTTAAGCAACCGAGGAGTTGGGTCGATTAGAATGTAGTTACAGTTTGTATTCCTACATCAGATCAACCCCTGGTCCTTTTGATCCCCACTCTGCTGACCAACAGCAGCCCAGCAAAAATGATGCCTCGCCATATGTCGCTTGCTCACTTGCTCCATCACACCCCACCCTTCCTCTGTCTCGCTCTCACCCTCCTGTGCCCTCTGCAGCTGTCTTCCCTGTGAGACCAATGGCACCAGAAACTCCACCATTGGTTGTTCCATATAATACTGCCTATAACACTCCTGATGACCTCCATGCGCAGGTGGACAAAGTGCAAAAGACGACCAGGGTACATCCTCTTGCACCAAGTCCACTTTTTTACCGTACCTCATAGCCTCAGCTCCAGACAGCAATATATACAGCATGTTGAAGGTGATGAAAGCCTGTGGTTGCTGTCCATCTGTGAAACCTGTTCGTGAAGGCAACACATGCGGTGTGTGCAATGTGCAAGGTGGCAGCAGTGACATGTTCGACATGGTACATGGATTGTATCAAGATTGGGCATGCCTGACCTGTTGAACATGTGGGCAGTAATCTTCCTGTTTGAATGTTGCTATTTCAATGTTCGGTGAGTTCAAATACTTGCATAGGTAGGCTACAAAAGAGTGCAGCTGATATCGCGCCAACATGTCTAGCCAGAACCACTCAGAAAGGTTGACACAATATTGTCGTGTTCACACACCGACATATGCCTTGCCAAGCTGGATCATACAACCGAGCCCTAGGTTGAGCTCCTCAGGTGCCACAAGAGCAAGCATTGCACACATCTGAACATTGCCCTGCCAAGTTATGCCACCTTGTTATGCACCAGTCATGAAAAAAGTGACATGAACCCACCTTGTCTGCATAGTCTTCCAGCACCTCTTGCAGTGCACACCAACCTGCTTCTCACAACTGACGTCCTCCCTCCACGACTGCCACCTGCTGCTCATGTCCCATCTCCCCCCACCGCACAGGCCCCTTCATCCACCACTCTCGCCTGTTGTACTTGGCGACATGCAACTCATTCCTCCATATGTGTGCAAATGACACTCTAAAATTTGCAGAAACAACCATTGTCAATGAAGTACTCACATCAGTAGGTGTGGGCAGGCTGCAACATTGGACCCATGCCATCAACACCATTGAGGAAGTCATGGTAGGCTTACTCACATGCACTGTCATTGCTTACTAATGGACAACCTCACAAACGTCAGAGCGATGTTTGATTGTTGGTGGAGGAGGCAGATGAAGTTCCATTGCTCCTGATCACCGTCGATCAGCTATGGAAGAAACCTGGGGAGAAATGGCTGGAATGGAAAAAGATCTTGGACTGTATGCCAAGGCAGTTTGTCAATCACCCTTGAAGCTCCCTCCTGCCATGGATCGATCAACAAGTCATGACAGAGGAAGAGAATCTTTCCACAGAGATGTGTGCGATGAAACAAATCTACCTGTGGCTTGATGAGGGGGAGGATACAGAAGAGAAGCCTGATGGCCTCAAGAAGCATGCCAACAAAATAGAGGTGCACATGGGCAAGGAGTGGGGGGGGAAAGAGATGATGTTCCAGGGCTAGGCTCTCCAAGACAAACATCGCCCCAATCCTCCTCGCCCCCACCGTGCGCTTCATGTGTTGTGAGGAGAATTGCTTGCATGCCAAGCACCTCAGGCACATGCAAGGGGTGCTGCCAAAAGAAAAAACAGTGTGACCACTCTTGCGAGAACTGAGGACGCTTGGCCCTACCTTGCTTAGAGTCCTCCAGGATTCCAGAGCCACCTGGAAAATGAAAGCAAACTGAGTCTCACTCTGCCTCCAACTGGCAGCGGACTGGCCTGCCTGCACAGCATCTTCCAACTGTTGTAATCAAGTGTCTGAAGCCCCTTACCTTGAAGCTCCCCCCCTCCAGATCAATGGCCTGTCTTCAGACTAACAAACCCACTTGAGCGAAAAAAAGGTAAATAATGCATGCCCTTTATACGTCAATTGGCACTGATAAACTCTCAGAAATGGAAGTAGCTGTTACAATGCGACAGTTCCCCTGCCCCATCCTGTCATATGTTTCAGACAGTGAAACACCTTCAATGTCCATGCTGCCCCTACCTCCTTCTCCCGATGTTTTACCCAACATTGACACCAACCCCCCCAGATCAACTTTTCCCTCAGACCCCTCTCTACCCTGCGCTGACATTTTAGATCTGGCTCACTGCAGTGACACGCAGCTGATTCCGAGGGGGCAATACAACACCCTTGCACAGGCATATCAAACACTCTCAGGGCAGCATACAGACCTGGAGAAAAACTACCATGTGGTCATGGAAGAGCATCACAGTCTGCACAACATTCATGCAGTGATGAATTCTTGCATTGACGAGCTGCAGAAGGACTTTATGTGTTTACATGACACCATTGCAAAGCTTCATATCCATGTCAGTGAGTCAATTTCAGCAGTTGGTGAGCTTTTCTGATTTTTTTTCTACTAATAGAGTCCGGCACTTCCACTCCACCTGGACCCCTGGGCAATAGGAGTCAGTTCCAATTTGAGTTTTCACCCAGCAATACCCCTGACACGCCGCAGGCAGGAAGCACCTCAATGCTGACCCTGTCTGCTCTGCACACACTGTTTATCTTTGGTGTGACAAACAGGCACTATCCAATGGCATGCCAACTCCCTGCCTCCGATAGAGACTTTGGGAGAGATAAATAAGGAAGCAACTGAGGGCGTGTGTACTCGCTGATGACATCTTTTTCACTCATTCTCAACATTGTCACTTCCATTCCTCGTTTTATTACTTCCAAGTCTCTGCTTATTTCCTTTGTACGTTACATGCAATCACATTACTATGGACCGCTTGTGGATGAGATGGGGAAATAGGAACTTAGGATCACCCCAGCTTTAATTTGAAATAGTAAGCTTGACACTGTCAGATGGGGCAATACATGGTATAAACATTAACCAAGATTCTGATGGAGATGCCATATGGGGAAAATCACCCATGGCTATTTTTGGGTACAGAGGACTCGTTTGTACCATGCTCCTCTTTGCTATAAAATACACCTTCAATCTACTGGTGCATATGAAACTTGATTCTCCATTATGGATCTTTTCTATTTATGCAACAAAAGTTGCTGGACGCAGTGCACGGTGGCTCCGAATTGGCCTGGCTCCAAGTCCAAAGTATCCCAGCAATGCTCTTCTCACAGAGCTTCCTGCAAAGATCGCCAATGCGCTGCCAGGTCATTTGATTGAAGTCAGCAGCCATCCAAGAACCATTGAGACAGGTGTGAAACATTTCATTGTAGACACTGACAGCATCCATCTCAATAACATGCATGAGTGGCACTGAGTGCTTCAAGAGGAGCTCTCTGGGGGTCCCGGAGTATATCGAGGACGTCTGGCGACTTTGGGTCAAGTCTCAGTACATCACATCAAGCCTCAAATTGTGGCCGGAGCTCTATCACTGTCTTTGGGGCAATCCTTTGATCACAGTGAGTGTATGGGGGTAGTGATCTTGGCATTCAATTCCAATCTAGTTAAATATTGAGCCTGACTGTTCAAGTTGCAGGGTAAGGACAAGGGCTGAGCGAATAAATTGCTAGTCATAAAATATTTCATGTACCCACCAACCCAACAATCTACAGAAGGGTGGAACTGCACAAGACGCTCAAGGCATAGCACTGGTACTGGTATGGCCATCCATTTAGCTTGGCGATCTGCATGACATAAGCTTATAAGAATCAAAGATGCACTTTACAGTATAACACATCTATTTTTACAAGCCAACGACATGGCATGACTCCACCGGTTCCACAGCAATCAACATGCATGCAGCCCCATAAAAGTAGTCCATCTTGGCCTCATTGCCATGCGCCATAAACAAGCTCTTGAAATTCACCGATGATTTCATCTGCATAACCTCCAATACCATCATGACCGGGGTCCTGTAAAATGGTTTCAAGAAATAATACCAACCATTATCGGGGTCAGTCGCCATCCACTGACACTTCAGCTGCTTGCCCAATAATTGTGCACCAAATGGACAGTTCTCTCCAACAAAATTGATGCCTTCAACCTCATTGATAATCAACTTTTTCAGTGCCTCTCGAAGATACTTGGTGGAATCTGGGTCATCATGAGGCATGTGCTTGTGATCCATGTCAGATTCCTTGGTGGTAATGAGGTTGATACGCTTGTGCATGATTCAGCGATAGAGCAGCCAGAGAGAATAACAAAAACCGAGCTCTTGACATACAGTTGCCAGTGAGCAATCTGATCCTTTCAACTGGTCCAACAAGAGCTCCACCAGGTTATGCCCCATGTGGACATACTCACGGATGAGGCCGGATCCCAAATATCCACCATTGGGGAGTATCAACTTGTCGTTCACTAGATCGGCCAGCGCATGCTTGAGTTTGAGATAGAATGGGGTGAGGATCGACAATGCATTTGGGTGGGTAGGCCCATGCTAGAGATTGTAAGTTAGGGTGATGCAGTGACCAGATGTGACTGGCAAGACCTTGTGCTCGATGCTGCTGTAGAATGTGACAAAGCAAGTGGAGGGCTCAGTGGCAGTTGCAAACTTGCTGGCGAAATCAAGGGCCCACTTCTTTTTGCCCTGATGAAGGATAAACTGACCACCCTCGTGGGCAGTAGGCAGGATGATGACCAAGGACCCAAACATGTCCTGGCCCTGTGGCGTGTCCTTGTGCACCTAGTCAATGATGGAAGCACTTACCATAGACGTTCAACTTGTACAGCTCAGTGTCCACCTTTGCATGACTCTCAGTGAGCAATGCCTTGGACATCTGCTGATGGATGCCGAGGCTGCACGGGTTCAGGAGAGTTGCAAACAAGAGGAGATCCATTCCCTGATTGGTTCATCCCCATCGCTTGAGGGTTCATACCCATCGAACCCTGGGGTGGAGGTGGGCCAGTGGAAGGTGGAAAGACTTTTTGACCAGCTATGTCACCCTTGGCATATACGGCAGATTCGGTGAGTTGGTGGAGTGGATATTGGCAATAAAGAGGGAGAATGGCAAGGGTATCTGAAACATGAGACTGAAAGAAGAATAGGGATGTGCCTAGACTCATGGATGAATGGTCCATGTGTATAATACACGAGCATGAAATGTGGATGGTCGCTTTAATGAGGCGATGCCGACCGTACCCTTGTTCAAGATATGAAACCGTCATTGCCATCACATCCAGGCTGTGAGATGGATCATTTTGAAATTGTAAACAGCATTGTATTGGAAAAAAGGGCATACCCTGCCTTGGTTGGATGTCAAGGTCCTCTTGAAGACTATCAAAGGTGATCAGTATCTCCTTCATACTTGTGATGATTGGGGCCCACCATGCAAGTTCTTGACAATGCGAGCTGGCGTCATGCTCTTGGGAAGGACGATCGTCTAAAAATCCAAAGTCAGCTTCGTCTCAAACATTGCTTGATAGCGCTTACACCATGCTGGATGTGCCACGATATGAGCACCTGGGCCAGGGTGATACCAAGCTTACAGGCAATGTCTTAACCTACATATACATGCAGTGAGGATCGGTAGGACGCAAAATGCACCAAAGTCCTGTGCACCTCAGAAACAGCAAGACTCTCTGTGACTTGTTTGTTGCTACCGAGTGGTGAGTATGCCTCCGGCAAAAGGCCATTCTCTTTCGACCACTGAGAAAACAAGATTGGTTCAAAAGTGGCGCATTATTTTTCCCATCTCTGATTTGTTCATACAGATCTTTCTCTTTGGACAGTGCTTGTGAGCTGTGGCAAGCAGTGACCAAGACGGAGACGAGTGATGGAATGGGAGTGGAGATGGGCAGCAGTGCAAAGTGCTGTCTGGCTCCACAAACTGTCCTGGGCCGATGGTGAGCTGCTTACTCAAATTGGTAGTTGCACTATGATGCATGCAGTGAATGCTACAGACCCACAGACTAGGAGGAGTTGAGGA
Source organism: Boletus aff. mottiae (assembly GCA_038093895.1). NCBI lineage: Eukaryota > Fungi > Basidiomycota > Agaricomycetes > Boletales > Boletaceae > Boletus > Boletus aff. mottiae. The sequence goes on from JBBPTD010001093.1 coordinate 8,556, forward strand.
CGGCTACAAAAAAATCGGTCAGGGGAATGTGCTCAATCAGGACACAGCAGCAGTCAGTCAGCTCAACGGGGCTATAATTTTAAAAGGAACTTATAATTCATATAATTTTGCAACTTGGAGGACATGACTGGTGGGGACATGATCCAGCAGCAGCAGTCAGTCGGCGAGATAAAGGGACAACAGCAGTCCAATGAGACTTGCAGCTTGAAGGACACGACTGGTGGGACATGGTCCAGCAGCAGCAGTCGGCCAGCGAGATGAAAACTCGAGTGTGAGCTATACTACTCAATGAGCCAGCAATTGCAGGAGGTGGCACGAAGGAAAAGCTTGCTGTGCCACTTTCCCTTGCTTGTCCGAAGATGTTGCTCTAGCACTTCACTTGTGCCTCATTACACGACAGAGCTGCTGCCTCTTCTACATGCTCCTCTTTGGTCACCATGTGCTCATCAGACAAAAGTATTGAATGCCAGATCTGTGGGCCTCTGGAACTTTCAGACTGCATCACCAACTATATACACCACAGATATCTCAGTGAACTCTACCCTTCCAAACCCCTGTGACCCATAATGCTGAATGTCAACATTCCTGCAAAAGTAGTATGTGAAGCTGATCGCATGGTGGTGTCATTGGCAGCAGCAGTACAGAATAAAAGTTGGTCCTTGCATACACATTCCTACTAGTAAGATTTACACATGACAATACAGAGATTCTAGAGAATTTTGATCCCATGTGGGAGGTTAAGTGTGCCATGAGGTCCACTAAAGAGATTGCTGCTCTTGAAGAGCCCAAAGGTGATGCGGTGTAGACATATGAATTGCTGGAAGACCCATGCATCATCGTCAATAAGTGGGGCTATGTGATCAGTTGGTACCTCCCTCAAGTTGTCAGCAATGCCAATCAGATTGGAGTACCCCTGCATCATTTGGAATCACCCAACGTGACAATTTTACAGCATAATGTCTGGCAGTCAATGGAGGGTATACAAGCCTCCCTTGCAGCTAGTGTGATTGTGAGGAATTCCCTCATATGGCGAACCAATGCCACCCAAATCCACTCTGACTCAGAGCTTCAGGGTTGTATCAACATGTCCCCTGCATGGTTTCAGCAGGGTCAAAATGTAGGCAAATAATCCCAGTTGTTCTGGGGTCTAATTATATTTATATAGTCCAGCAGCAGGGATTTGGAGGTCTCTGCCACCTTAAAGACGGGTCAGAATAATAAAGAGGGTCGGAAATGGCTGTGGTCAATGCAAGGCATGACTGCGCTGCTGTCAGCATCAATGTGCATAATGCATCCTGAAATGTATTCATTGGCTCAGAAGGTAATGTCACAGCTACTCTGGTCTGCAGAGGAAAAGAAGAACAAAGAAATATAAGATGTACTTCGAATCTGGCTGTTGGTCTACAACACCCTATCATTGATGGTTAATTGCCACAGTCCATACCATGTGGACAGCAATGGACAACCACAATGGTTCAATCTTCTCCTCAGTGTGGGGGATTATGAAGAGCTAGAACTGATATTTCCAAAACAAAAATTGTGGCTAGGTTATCTACTGGGGACAGTCATTGCATTTTCTGGAAAGTTGCTAGTTCATGGAGTGCCAGCAGCAAGCAGCAACTGGGCATGCCTGGCGTGGTACATGTAGGATAAGGTTCATGAGGCCCTCTGGGTACATTGGTGTAATTATGCCACTGTGGACTCTATAGTAGATCTCTCCATGTAAATTTACGCTCCAGTATTACCCCCATCATTCTGCCTGAAATTAGCAGCTGTGGACTCCTCTGATTTTGCACTGGTTTATTCCAAACTACATTCCGACTTTCTGACGACGACGATGCAACAACTTCAACAAAGCACCCCCACCCTCTTCCCTTGTTGATGCACCCTTAATGCTTCGAAAGTGATTCAAAGTCATTTGTCTCCCATTCTCCCTCGTTTACTGACCCACGTCTCATCTTTGCAGCTCAAGCCTGACAGACAGTGATGCCATCAAGGTCTACACTATGTGCACCATCAAACACAAGGTAACACCCCATCTGCATGATGAAACCTTTGGCCTGATCTGCCCACTATTACCTTTTCAAATGACATCGACTGGCTCTTCTGCGAGTGGGAGGTATCAACACTTCTCATCATCAATGGCCATGGTATTTCTGTCAAGCACCGGGGCCAGTTTTACAAGAAGGTGGTTGGTGTCAAGGATGCTGCTTGGGATGCTCTCAAGACGAAGTGGGGCAAATGGAAGGTGAGGTGTTCCCACAATCCACACAATTTCTCTGTTCTATCCATGCCATTGCAATTCATTGTCAAAGAGCAGAGTAAGAACATGCTGCATAGCCTCTCCCCACCCATTTCAGCACTGATAAACCCAGGCTTGTCGAAGATTTTCTTCATCTTAGGTGTGATGGACAAGCCTCTGTTGTGGTTTGGGCCTGCCATGTTGGATTAGTGCAGAGATGTTTTGATGTGTGGTAGATCCACATCCAGACTCATATTGTTGTAGACGACAGGTGCAGTGCAATCCAACACTGCGTGAGTACTTGAGTCGCAGTTGTGATTTTGAGCATGCAGTACTTTGGACCTCAAAGGAGCGGGGTCGATGATGACACCTCTTAGTTATGACTCAATCCACACTCAAATGACTATCAGTTAGCCAAGAAGAGTGTATGTCCAGCGGATCTGTTGGTGAAGAATCAAATGCTGATCTGTAAGCATAGTGCCCTGTTTAAGCTGATGAATATGGGCCTGAGCATCGGCTGTCTCACTAATAGGGGCATATGCATCTTTGAGTGCTGTAATGAAGTCAGGCCAATGGCAACATGAGGGGTCATTGGGGGATTTCACAAGTTTGGTTTTGCTGTACGCTCTGGACCATGTTGCGGTGATATTTTTTGTGCCTTCATTCATGTACAAGCATGTTCCAAGGACCTTCCATTCATTGGTGGCCCCTGGGATACAGGCCCAATACATTTCAATGTGGTGGAGCCAATTGGTGAACTTTGCTTTATCCCCGCTGAAGGTGGCAGGTTTGGCAGGTTTAAAAGTTGCCATAGTAATGTAGAAAGCATCGCCCATGATGAAAGATGGAATAGAACAAAATTAATGTAGAGTCAAGGATGATAGCAGCTGCAGATAAAAGTCTTAATGTTTTGCTAATATCAGGATCGCTAGGGACCACTGCAATGGCACTCACATAACTCACATTGGGCACTAGAACAGAGATTTAAATAGGTTGTAAATACAGAGAATACACAATGGGGATATCTAGAACAGCGAAGCACAATGGTAAAAGGAAGGAGAAAAGGGGTGCGGGGTATGTTTTATACAATGATTAGCAAAACTCTCAGAGTGGACGGACCCAAGGATTCAAATTCATAACAGGCACATTGCAGATCATTGTGCGGGCGCTCATGCATTGAGGAATGGAGGCAAGGGTGGTAAGGTGGGAGTGAGCCATTTGCACATGACCTGGTAAAATCATGAATCTTGGAACTACACCTCCAAACCAAGAGCATCAGACCCATGAGGATACAAGAGCCAAAGAAGATGCTCACACTGGCAGCAGCAACCAAAGCATCCTTCCACTTACTGGCAATCAATGTTGCTTCTGCCCATCCTTAGGAGAGGGTTGGTGGGTTGATAGTAATGCAGAGCCCCCATGGGTCACCACATCTGGTTGCATTTGAGACTGCAGGAGAGTCATCGCTGTCACCCATAATGTAAAGTGGGGGAGGAAAGGGAGGCAAGGGGAAAGTGGGGGTGACAAGGGAGAGGCAACTGGAGGGCTGCAAAGCCACAACAAGCACAAGGCGAGGGCGAGGGCTGTGACAACTGCAGCGACAACATGGGACCATCATGTTGTTATCATTGTCATTGTCACCATAGGCCCCAGTGGAGGTGGCAAGGCAGTGAGGCAAGGCAGGGGGGGCAAGCACATGACATTGTTATCATTGGGGTTGTGCAGAAAACATGAGGACTTGGAGGTTGCAAACTATGCATGAGAGCCTCATGCGAGGCTCAATGAGGCCCCGCAAGGGCACCATAAGGGGTGTAGGAGTGTCCACAGGGCATATAGAAATAACAGATCAACTTGGGCAAGGAGAAACAGTCTGGGACAACTGGGAGACAGGTTTTTGTTGTGGGTGATTTATGTAACCTGACAGGGCTGCGATTTCCCATGTGGACAAGCATCGCCCACACTGGCAATACTCCTACATAATTCCCCATGCCACTGACAACACTTCAGGTGAGGGATGCACTAGCACACAACACTGACGGCAGTATTGTTGATGCCTCAAGCACTACCCTCGGTGGGCCATTGCTCCTGACTTGGTCCATTGCAGCCTTTCCCCCATGGACTTGTTGAAACAACCGAAGTCCTGACAATGGTCGAGTGGTCCTATAAAGCACTTGCTGGAGACTATGC
>JBBPTD010001094.1:0-12976 GCA_038093895.1 Boletus aff. mottiae
CAGAGGACAAGGATATCGTGGTTGAGTTGGGCAGGACGCGATTTGGAATGTGGAAAGCAATGACACAGGTGCGCCGTCCGTGGTCGTCTCCCTTCTTGCATAGCTGACTATATGCTGCTTAGAGTCTCGGGATGGATTTATCCAAGTCGGTGTCGTGATGTTGAACTTAAATCCAGTGGAAGTAGACATTGGTTCGGTAGCGCTGAAGATGTGCCAAGTCAACAATCCTTTTCAACATTGTTCAATGGCTGTAAGGTTCGGAACGATCAGTGTCTTCACTCAGGAAGCAGGCATTTGATAATAGCACTCACAGTCGCACTCAAGTTCAACCACTGTTGTACCTTCTCACGACTTTGTTCTTGAGAACGTAATTCTTCCTCCTTACGCCGTCTCTCCTGTTCTGCAACTATTGATTGAGGCGTAGTGCCCTTCAACAACATCCCCAGGAGGAGGACATCATCCATGGCCTGCAGCAGACCTGGAGACGCATCTGACGAGAATCTGTCGTCCTCGGGGGCGGAGCGTTCTGGAATTTTAGCCGTGACTGGCTCGAAGGTATCTCTAAACCGCTCCTCTAGCATCTCCCGCAAACGAGCGCACTTCCAGAAACGACCGCAGCCCCGTACATGAAGTCAAGCAGGATGCTGGGGGGGGGTGATACTTCATCACGCCAATCAGCTCGAACGTCCGACTGTCGAACAGGATAGAGTTCCGTGCTTGGTGGTTCCACCATATATTGTAATGTCGTTCGGTTATCCGGCATAGAACCTTGTTCAACCCGCGGAACATCGTCGAGTACCATCGCGAAGTTAGGAGTCTGAAAACGGCACACGCTGGAGGTAAGTGTGGAGGAGTGTATCCGATTCTAGGCTTACTTGCCTTGAGGAATACAACGTTAGCTTTGCCAAACCCCTTATGTAGGTCTGCGCGCAGAAGTATTCCATTCTCGGTGCAGTTGATATCAACACCTTCTTCCAGAGAGGATGGAAGTTTTTCGTATAAACTGGAGCGGTCATGAACAACAAAGGAAATGTACTAAGGAAAAGTTAAGCATCGCCCAGGGCCCGCCGAGAGCAGATGAACAGTAAATGTGGCAAAGCGAAGCCACTTGAGCGGGCGAGTGGCGAGTCTTTTGATATCTCTGCGTGGGATAGAGAAGGCGCGAATCCATTCGGTGGTGGAATTGATGGGCAGGTAGATGTCGACGCTAGTCATGATCGTCATGGGAAGGACAAATGCAAACTCCGCTCTAGAATTTGTCCGACATCATCCGTCCCGTCCTCGTGGGGCTCATGCTCGGCCACGACCAGCGCCGTAAGAAGTCTCGGACAAGGCGGTCCATCTTTTGCTGTTTGCAAGATATAGCAACCAGCATTATTGGCATGATGTGATGTGTGAACCTTTGCGCCAGAGCGGAGGCCTGAGTTGCGTAGGCCTGACCAAATGTACCAACCTTGTTGAAGTACGGCGACTGTCCATTAGTATAAACACGAGCAAACCAAGCTCGGCCTCACCCAATGGACAAGAGACTCTGATTATATATCTGAGTCGTCATCCATTTGCAATAGTGGAGTAGTATAAAGGGAGACCTGTATCAGGGGATTAATAATTTAATGTTGTTGTCCCTGGCCCTCACAAGGGCTCTTTTCATTGGATCCTGAGTCACCTTGCAATCATCTTCCTACTAAAGGTTATGAGCCCCGCACTCTGACCTACCTGATGAAAACCCTTATCAACAATGAATCTACAATCCCTTATCACACCCCAGGCTGGTACTTCAGCCACTCAGCCTGTTGCAATAGCTAGTAGCTGGCATTGCCACACAGGCTACATCAGCAAAACACTGTTTTTCACACACTGGCACAGTGGGTACAGTGATTCACAGTTGTTTACAGTATGTACAGGCAAAAATTATATTGTTTGTATAGCATTTAAAGTTACTTTTAAACATATTTTATATCACTGTACAGTGGGGGACCTATCTGTGATACTGTGTCACTGTAAAGCACTGTAGATCACTGTACAGCACTACACAGTACTTAAGGGATTTGCTGATGTACTGTTACAACTCGCCTTGGCAACACCTGGTTGCGCCACTCTTTTCTTTTCCCTAAGCCTTCCTCTGACCGCCCCGTCACTGGAAACCCTGTCCCCTCGTCTCCTCGTCCCCTCACCCTCGACCCTCACCTCCTCGTCCCCTTGCCCTCATCCCCTTGCCCTCGTCCCCTATAGATCTCCTTAGACTTCCTCTGGACTTGTACGTCGTCTTCTTCTTTGTTCCTTGAACTCTCACCTTGTCTTCATCTTCCTTGTCTTATGTCTCAGACCTTGTACCCATATCTCGGGTTCCTTCGTCTTCTTTCGCCTTCTCTTCTCTCTGATTCCCGTCTTTGACTTCTTCGCCTCATGTTCCCTTATCTCAGACTCTGTACCATTGTCTTGGTTCCCCATCTTCTCTTCTCTTTGATCCCGTATCTCGGACTCTGTACCACTATCTTGGTTCCCTAGATCTCCTCGGACTTCCTCGTATCTGTAACGACCGAAGTCCTGACTAGGGTCGAGAAGTCCTATAGAGCGCTTGCTGGAGTCCTAGAAGAGTTATAACCAATGAATTAGGCACTAGGGCCTCAAGGGAAGGACTAGGGGAAATAACAGGAGAAATAGACTAAGGTCTATACTACTATGAGTATGACTATATATACTAAGAGAGACCGTGCACAGACCATGCTGTGCTAGACTATAAGTAGTAACTATTCTTGAGACCGGGTACCATGAGGCATAGATAAGCACTGCCTAGATAAGAGGGCTTGATGCTATTGGACGATAAGGGAAAGTGAGTCAAAGGGAAAAGCATGAGGTGAGCATGAGGATGACATGTGTCTAACATGTGTTGCATAGCCGAGATAAGGTCATGTGACTGATCACGTGACTGAGGTCTAGAATGTTCTGTATCACGTGACGTGATAAGATAAGGGTTATCTGCTAAGGGTTAGCTATGTTGTAAGCGATAAGTTATAGAATTGAATTGCGAGTTATAGCGAGTTATAGCGTTTGTAACAGTATCTCCCAGTCTCTGTCCTCATTTCCTTTCTTGTCTTGGTCCATGCGCAGCCATGCACAGTATATAAACTCTTGCCTATGTACCTTGTACCCCATCTTGGTCTACCTTCGGGTGGACACCATTGTACTCTTGTATCAACATCCTTGTCTCCCCTTGTTGTCCACCTTAGCAGGCCAGCAACCATGAACCTCTTCTTCTTGTAACCGCACGTCCCTTTGCCCCTTGAGGAATCATGCCCTCTACCTTTGCCCTTTGAACGCGTGGCCAATCTGCTGGCTAAGGTTCCACTTCTTGGTTCTACTGGCCATCGCTGCTACAGTAGGACCAGTCGTAACAGCTACTAAGGAATCTACTCTAGGGATACTTACCTTGGATGGGGTGGGGTTCTCAGAGATGATAGCAGGTGCTGGTCAAGAGAGATATATGTTATTCAGACTCAGTCGAGTCTTATATATGCTTTGTAATGCTTACTTAATATAAGGTCACGTGACTGTAAGTACGCATCCTTTCAACACTCCCCCTTGTCTAGTATATGGTAGATACATAGATATCATAGTGAGGAATATAAAGTAAAATAGAAACACCCGCACAGTCTTACAATGGCAAGTTAAATTCCAAACCGAGCTGGGAGTGAAACTCCTTGAACTTGACATGTCCAAGGTTCTTAGTGAACATATCCATGGGATTGTCAGTCCCTGGAATAAAGAGCAGCTCAACCTGCTTCCACAGCATCACAACATCACATATGAAATGGTAATGGATTTGGATGTGTTTGGAACGTTTTTCAGTAACTGGGTTCTGCACAATAAAGAGCGAGCCTTGATTGTCACCACAAACAGGGATGGGGCCAAGGTGATAGCCAAGTTCTTCCATCATCTGATGAATTCAAATAGCCTGGCGCGTACAGTCGCTCAAGGCCATGTACTCAGCTTCTGTAGAAGACAGAGCTGTGGTCTTTTGTAAGTGTGAGTTCCACAAGAACACACCATCCGACAATTTCAGGTAGAAATCTGTTTGTGAGTGAGACGTGACTTTGTCTTGTCCCCAATCAGAGTCAGTGCAGATGATGATGCCTTTACCGGTCTTGCCACTGTATACGAGAGAGTAGTCTTGGGTACCAAGGAGGTACCAGCAGATATATAGAGCCTTGTTCAGATGCTCTTCTGATGGGTTTGCAGACATGCGGGTGAGTTGGGTAACCGCATATGAGATGTCAGGTCTTGTGCTGATCATAAGATACAGCAATGATCTGATGACCTGTTGGAATCACATCCAAAGTTCTGATTGGATAGGGAGATCATTCTTCTCTGGGTAGTAGCCCTGAGGGAGAGGGTGTTGGTGATTTTTGTGTTAGTCATGCCACATTGCTCTATGACTTTGTCAAGGTATTCTCGCTGGTCTATCTTAATCGTTTGACCATCTTGACATATGTTCATTCTTAGGAATTTGCGTGTTTCTCCTAAGTCATGACAGTCCCATTTCTTCATAAATGCAGCCTTGACCTTGTCTATAAAAGGTTTGTTGGGGCCGCAGAAGATGGCGTTGTCTATGTAGATAATCGCTAGAATGAGCTCTTTGCCTTTGCAATAGATGAATAGGCCAGCATCTGTTTTAAGACGCATGAAGTCCAGTTCCTTCATGGATTTGTCAAGCTCGTGCCACCAAGCTAGTCCAGCTTGTTTAAGGCCATATAGGGCACGGAGTAGTTGTAAGACCTTCCCTTTGAGATGAGGAGGCATAAAGCCTTCAGGGAAGTCCATGTATAATTCCTCGTCCAGTTTGCCATATAAATAGGCGGATTGGATGTCGAGACCTGTGATGTACCAGTTCTCTGTTGCTGTGAGGGCGAGCATGCACCACACTGTCTCGAAGCATATGATGGGGGAGAATATCTGATTGAAATCAATCCCTTCCACTTGGGAGAAGCCTTTGGCAATGAGCTGGGCTTTCTTTCTACCGTCTGATTTTATATCAAAGACCCATTGGTTTTTAATAACCTTCCTGTTTGCGGGTCTATCCACGATTTCATAGACCTTGCAGTCCTTGAGTATTTGTAACTCATCATGGCAGGCTTTATGCCAAAGGGTTTGTTCCTCTTGTGGTAACTTGAGGATGTTGTGGTATGTCCATTCACAGTAATTCACGTTGGACTGTTCCATTTCCAGCAGAAAGGCATGGCTGCAGAGGTATGAAACCAATGTGTCTCCCCCTTCCCTGGTGATGCACTCTACGTCTTCTTCTGACGGAGGCAGTCCTCCAGGGACAATGGGTGAATCCAAAGGTCCAGCTGGTGCTTCTCCAATGAGTCTGCGCCAGTCAGAGATGCACTTGATATCTTGAAGCTGCTTTAGCAGTTTGCGGCACTCCCCATACACATTTCCAGGATGGATGGGGGCATGGCGCTCTCGCTGTGGGTGTACTGGCCGAGCAGGTGGAGGCAGAGGTGGACAATGAGGAGGGGTAACTGGAGGTGCTGGCAGAGCTGGCAGTGGTGTAGGTACCCTAGGAGGTGCTGCTGGAGGTGGAGTAATCGGCCTGGGGGCCAGGCGATGATGGACAGTAGGAGGAGCGATTTCCGCATCTGACTCCTGGTCCGATGGTTCAGAATCAGAATCCAAGGATCTGTCATTGTGAGAGTGAGAACGTGGCAGGTGGTTAACAGGCCAGTGTGGCTGAGCCTTTGAACACCTTGGGAAGAGGTGCTCATCAAATATGGCATGAGCCAATGTGTGTAGCGCGTTGTTAGGGTGCATGAAGAGGTAGTTTGAATCGGAAACGCCCAGGTAGATCATCAGTTGTGATTTAGGCTGCAATTTGCCTTTGCAAGTCTCGACTGGTAAGTGGACATATGTGCCACGGCCAAAAACCCAAAGATGCAAGAAGGTAGGCTTTTCACCAGTGAGCATCTCGGATGGCATCTTCCATTGGAGCCGATGAGATGGGGTGTGATTATACACATGAAGTGCATGTAATACTGTGAACTCCCAATAGGAATTGGGCAGGCAAGCCTGCAGTTGCATGGGTTGTGCTTTATCCATAATAGTATGGATTAGGCATTCCGCACGTCCGTTCTGCTGGTGAGCATAGGGGGCAGATTGTTGTATGTGTATGCCATTATCATGCATATACTCAGTGAAAGCTTTGGAGGTGTATTCTCCCCCTGCATCAGAGTGCCAGTGTTTTATTACGGCATTGAACTGAGTACACACATAGGCATGGAATTGCTTGGTTGCTTTGAGCGTTTGATCCTTAGTTTTAATCAGGACCAGCCAAGCCATGGAGGTATAGTCATCATAAAAGACAACTGCGTACTTGTACTTGTGGTACGATTTGATTTCAAATGATTTGAGGTCAGAATGAATTAACTCAAAGGGAGCGCTTGTGCGCTTCTCGCTATGAGGAAAAGTACGGTTTGGTTGTTTACCAAGCTTACAACCAGAGCATATAGGAACAGTGGATGGAATATCAACATCCGGAAAGTCCTTAATGTGCTTCTGTGCAGCATAGAGCACATCATGCAAGGGGTGGCCTAATTGGCGATGGAGGAGTTCATAGTCCACAGAGGTCATCGACAATAAGTCGGCTTGAGGATGAACGGTTGGTGCACACATCCAGTACATAGTGTCGCCATGAGAGTGGAAACTCAGTACCAGTTGCTTAGTGCATTTATCAAATATATTGATATGACCAGGTGAGGTCTGGAGTGTCATGCAGGTGTCAGTTAACAAGGTACCCATAGAGATGAGCTTTATGGTGCATGATGGCATGTAAATGACTGGCGATAACTGCACAAGTCTACCTTGGAAGCAAATAATCGCTGTACCTTTGCCTTTTATTGATGCATGACCATTTGCCATCTGGGAGTAGGTTGGTAATAAAAAAGGTGTATACTCAACCAGATCATTTAGATCATTGGTGTAATGTGACAATGCTCCTGAATCAAGGAGCCACATGTCATGGGGTAGGTCATCGTCATGTTCTCTTTCTTTTCCTTTACTCTTAGTTGTTTTCTGCTTTTTACAGTGGTCACACATGGAGAAGGGAGGAGCAGTAGTTGCATTGTCTACATCTACTACAGGCACATACAAATTATATACTATCTGAGGCAATAAAAACTGCGCATCAGTGCCTGCGAGAGATGGACAAAGGAAGAGAGGGACTTGCCACTGTATGCTGTCATTGAAGAACTGTGCAATATAATCATCCACCTCCATATCCCTGCCAAGACTGACAGAGTCGTCATAGTCGAAAGTGACCATGTCTTCATCTGAATTGGAGGGGATCTTGACAATGCGGGAGGGCTCTATGTGCTCTATAAGAGAGGGCGTGGAGGGGCCAGCGTGGCTGGGAGGGATGGTTCTAGTGCCGAAGGCACCATCCTCATTGAAGGTGGAGTGTTGCTGCGCATGTACATGACAGCGATGTTTGACAATGGGCTCGAGGGTGCGGACAATCTGAGCAGTGGGGGTCTCCCTAATGCGGCAAGTGAGGGAGATGGCCTCTTGGACCTGAGGGAAGGCAGGGGGCTTGTAGTGGGTGGTGCCAGGAGTGTGCACGAGAGTGTGGGGGTCCTGAGTGGGCTCAGTGAAGTTGGCAGAGGCTGGGCTGAAGACCACAGGCTCCTGGAGCATGTTCGCGAAAGCAAACAAGGCAGAGGATGACTCGGTGGTGGTGGCTGCATGATCCTTGCGCTTCTTCTCTCCTTCTTCAGAGCACTTGCCCTGACAACACTTCTTCCCCTTATCCTTCTTGTCCTCATCCTTTTTATCAGACAAGTTCTCCTACTGCTTCTTGAAGGAGGGGTCGCCTTGCTGGCATTTTACATTTGACACCTTGTTGGCCTGGGCACAAGGTGGGGGCCAGCAGGTCAGGTAGTGCTGCCAAGCAGCAGTGAGGACGGTCTCCAACTCCACCATGGTCAAGACCTTGGTCTTGGTGGGGTCAGCATCAATGGCAGCATTGAGCTGCTGATGGAGGGTCTCCACATACTTGGGGAGCTTGGCGATGGTGATGAGTGCCTTGAGGTTATCAGGCACTTTGTGCTGGAGCTGTTCCAGCTGGGCAAAGCTGGCATTCAGGGTGGAAAAAGCTGGGCCAGGGTGGTTGTTGTCAGGGAAGGTAATCCTGAGCATTATCTTCCACTCAGTATAAGTGGAAGCGAGGGAGGTGGTTTCGTACTTTGCTTTGATAGCGTCCCAGAGTAACTTGGACTCATAGATGTTGGTGAAGTTGCCGGCAATGGTGGTGTTGAGACAGAGACGAATGGAGCCAAGGGCTCAGTCATCGTTCTCGTCCCACTTGTCCTGGGCTTCTTCTTCCACAGGAGTGGGGGCTGTTCCGACCTGGGAGGGGCACATTTTCGACATTGCTTTGTTCCAAATGCTGATGGCATGAAGGTACACTTCCATGTCCTGGGCCCAACGTTTGTAGTTGGTACCACTGAGTTTCGGAAGAGTGGTGAGGGTAGACAACATGATAGTAGGTTCTGAAAGAATCATGTGTCAGCATAAACCAATGAAGGGAGCGAGAAAAGCATTCGCATCGCTGAACAGTCAGAGCTCTCAGAATGTAGGACCATAGTGACCCCCTACATTCAGAGTCTGATGGCTGCTGCTCTTGAGCATTGCCACATCAAAGAGCATTCAGCGTTTCTGCACAGAACGGCCTATGTCCAAGGGTTTCACCCATGAGCAGATGACAAGTGATAAACTGCATCATCAGAGCTGTGGGGCTCATAACCTGTTGCAATAGCTAGTAGCCAGCATTGCTGCATGGGCTACTAAGGAATCTACTCTAGAGATACTTACCTTGGATGGGGTGGGGTTCTCAGAGATGATAGCAGTTGCTGGTCAAGAGAGATATATGTTATTCAGACTCAGTCGAGTCTTATATATGCTTTGTAATGCTTACTTAATATAAGGTCACATGACTGTAAGTATGCATCCTTTCAACACAGCCAGCTCAGCCGACACAGCCACAATTCCATTTCGGCACTATTCCCGGGCCTCATGTCACCTTACCACCATTCAGCTCTCTCCCAAGTCTGCATCAGACGACATCAAACCCTACTATCCCTCCATTATCAATCCCAGCGACATCCATTACCTCGTCCACAGCCACCACTGCTGCTGCTATCCCCATGTCTGCTCCATCAGCTCCATTGTCCTCGTCATCAACACCCATCACTAAAATCGAGAAGCTTGACGACCACAACTGGGTTATGTGGAAGGCTTTGATGGTGGTTATCCTTGAAAATGAAAATGCCTATGGGATAACGATTGGGAACATTCCCCGATCCCTTGGCGACAGCACGGATCCTGCTGTTGTATACTGGACAAAGCACAATCTTTTCGCGTGCAGACAGATCCTTTGTTCAGCGAAAAATGACCAGATTGTTGGCATCATCGAGTGCACCACTGCTGCGCAGATGTGGCGCCAACTCTGTATCGCCCACGAACCAAAGTATATACATACCGGTCAGTATACTATCAGCATGCTCTACAGAATGCCTGCTACTGAAGAGACTAACATCCCTGAGCACCTTCTCGAGCTGACCCTATTCTGTCACAAGCTCGCTCTTCAGCTCAAACCTGTCTCTGACGACGACTTCAAAAATGTGCTCATTGAATCATTGCCACCTTCGTGGGAACCATATGTTGGCTCCCTCATGGTGCATGACTGTCTCCACATGATGACCGTCGAAGAACTCAAGTCGATGTTATCGGAGGAGTACGAGCAATGAAAACAGCTGGGAAAACTCAGCAATACTGCTTATTGTTACGCTTGGCCCAGGTGGGGATGAGTGTAGCCTCGAAAGACTAGTTCAAAAGGTTCTGGGAGATAGTGTGTACTTAATGGTAACACGAAGTCCAAGGAAGATGTTCCACAAAGGAACACAAGGGTTTCAAGGTTTCAAAGGTTCAAGGTTCAAGGCGACTGGTCAATTGCCAGAAGGAGCTTGTGACAAGGGAATAGATTCAAGGTGATGATCGAGGAGATCTAAGCTAAGGTACAGGTGGTAGGTATCATGGGTTTATATACCTGGTTACAAGACTAAGGGCAGGCATAACTAGGGCAGGTCATAGAAAGTGATGGAAAGGAATAGAACGTGGGGGAAGTGATCGCTGACGAAGCAAGTGAGATAAGGAGTAAGAGATGTAAGCGTGGGTGAGTCAGTGATAAAAGGAATAATGTCCCAGGTGAAGTGTTGAACAGGCAAGTTCGATGTGAGTACACGTAGAAGTATAAGAGAAAGAAAAGAGTAAGTTGTAACATTACCCCCCTACTAGCCCTGAGACCACGTCGAAAGGTAATCAGAGGCCCATGCAAGAATACCCTGGGGAACCGGTGATATTAGCATAGCCAGTTTTGTCAATAACATCATCTAACTCCGGGGAGGGGGAGTGGCATCTGGGGGAGGCAGACTGGCAGGGAGGAGGGATAGGAAGACCTCATCCCAAATTGGAGGATCGGTAAGAACAAGAAGAACGCAAAGAGCTGGACGAGGTGTTAGAACCTCAATGGGGAGAATGAAATGAGTCAGGTGCAGGTGTTCCACAGGAATGACCGGAGATGTGGGCAGCTAGGGGTTGGTGTCCCAGGGGCTGAGTGGCCGAGAGCCGACTAAGGAGGATGGGATGGTGAGTGGCAATGGGACAGTTCACCTGGCTGTGTCCTGGGGCCCATTGGCGACAGCCCATGATAGGGCATTGATATACTGGACAATTGTGGCGAATATGTCCAAGGCGGTGGCATTGGAAGCAGGCATTGCGGTATCTTGGGTCAGAAGGAAGGAGGGGGTTGGTGCAGAGGTGGCCATAGCATAGTTGACTCTGGTGGGTGTGGGTTCTCTCAGTTTCGTTCATGGCATGGAGTTCTTCTGGGGACAAGGCAGAAGAGGAGGCAGATGGGGTGGATGGGGATTGTGCCGAGTGATAGGATGGGGAGGAGGAACTATCACCATCATATTGAAGAGGGTAAGTTCCAGAATTAGTGATCCTGGAAGCGGTGAGTTCGACGGCATATCTGTCAATGTCTTGGAGGAATTCTCCAAACTCCATTTGGTACATTACTTGATGAAGTTCTCATAGGATGTTCTGTTGGGTAGCCGATACCCAATTGCGATCCATGCAGTCAGTGGAGAAGGCTGTGATTTCGTTGGTAACGAGGGAGAGACATTGGGTTTGGTGGGAGGCTTTATATAGGGCGAGGAATGTGGAGTTCATGTCTAAGTGAGAGTTGATGGGGATAGCCATGCCAGTGTTGCAAATGTAGCGAGTGACATTGTTAGCATAGCGAGGAGAAGGGGTTCCCTCTCTGATGGCGTTGGTGTAGATGGGAATATCGACGGCAAGGATGGGTCTAGGGCTGGGCATAGGGGGAGGAGCGAAGCAAACAGAAGGGGAAGTGACAGGAGATTGGGGAATAGGATGGATAATAGGGATAGTCAAGGATATGGTTTCATCAGGGGAGACATGGAAGGTGACGCTATAGGTGGGAGGTTCAATGGCGTCAATGGGATTGAAGCCCCATCCCAGATCAGCGAGCATAGAGGAGGGAGAAGGTGGGGTCGAAGCGGTGACAGAAGATTCGGAAGTGAGAGAGGTCTGTTGGGAGGACATGTTGTTTGTAATGGGAGGTACTACAGAGGAGGGAAGACGGAGGGGTGAAGCTTTTTATAATCTAAAAGGGCAGACTTTGCATTTTTCAGATTCTGTTCTGGGGTCCAAGAGTCTTCTTCCGTGGAGTAGCCTTTCCATCGGATAAGGAACATGCGGTGAGAGGGAGGGCTGCAGTGGCATAGAATCTTCTCAATTTTGTATTCCTCTTCTCCTTGGATAAGGTCAGGTGGTGGAGAAGGGAAGTTCAGTCCGTGTATGCTGTTTTCACGATAGGGAGATAAGAGAGAAGTGTGGAAGACGGGGTGAATTCTCCATGTTTGTGGAAGGCGGAGTTGGTAAGTGAGGGGAGATAAGACCTTCATAATGACAAAGGGTCCTTCTCGCTTCGGATCAAACTTTGGAGTGGGAGAGCAGCATTTCAGGTTTCTTGCTTCTAGCCATACTTTGTCTCCCTTAGAGAATGGGATAAATCCTCTGTTTCCTCAGGCTGCCATTATCTGGCAAGTGAGTTCATGGGCAGCAAAAGCTTCGTTTCTTGTGGCAGTGAGTTCTTTGAGGCAGGATTCTACAGCAGGGATGTGGGAGTCAGATATAATGGTGGGAAGGGCACAGGGTTCATATCCCATCATGAGATAGAACGGAGATTGGTTGGTTACTGAGTGAATGTGGTGGTTATGGGCGAATTCGGTGTGGGTCATATGTTCAGACCATGAGGCGGGGTTATTTCTGCAATAGATGTGCAAGTAAGTTTCAACTTCTTGGTTTACGTGTTCAGTTTCGCCGTCTGTTTGAGGATGATAAGCAGTAGAGAGGGCAAGGTCATAGTTCAGGAGTTTTCCAAGTTCTTTTGCGAAGGTGGAAGTGAATTGGGGCCCTCAATCGGAGATAATCTTATCATATAGCCCAAAGCATTTATAAACTTTGTGGAAAAAGAGCGTGGTGACGCCTTGGGCAGAGACGGTTTTCCTGGTGGGACAAAGAATTACCCCCTTAGTAAGGCTGTGGTCGACCACGACCAAAAGGGAATCGAAGCCAGCAGAGGGGGGAAGGTCGGTGATAAGGTCGCAAGAGATTTGTTGGAATGGGCGAGAGGCCAATGAGCAGATTGGAGAGGTCGAGGGGACGGTGGGATGGGTGTTTGCCTTGGCTTGTTGGCAGGAGGAGCATCCTTCCACATATTTGCAAATGAACTGTGCAAGGCCAGGCCACCAAAACTCAGTGGCAATGAGCTGTCGAGTTTTGAGATATCCAGGGTGTCCAGCAGAGGCATGATCATGGCAGCGGGATACAATAG
>JBBPTD010001095.1:0-12973 GCA_038093895.1 Boletus aff. mottiae
GGGCAAGGCACGATACCATATGTGGTTATCAGGAGTCACAGCGCCAGGGGGGGGGGAGAGGGGGGGGGAGAGGGGTGCAGAGGAGCACAGGAGAGGATTAAGGGATTTTAGGGAAGGTTTGCGTCAGCAATGTAAATAACGAGGGGGAGGGAGAAGGACTAACCTTGCTGATAACCTTGGCCTGGATGGTTGAGTTGACCTCGAACATGAGCATGTTCATGAGGTTTTCATTAATGATGGAGATGTTGAAGGCTTTGCCGGTGTTGTTCTTCAGGTCGTCGTGCCACTGGCGGCAGATGCAAGCCACGTAGTGGAGAGCGACCAGGTCTCCGTTTAGGTTGGAGCGGATGCAAGCCGCGTAGTGGAGAGCGACCAGGTCTCCATTTAGGTTGGAGCGGACAGGGTGGTTCTCGAGGTTCCAGAAGAACTCTGCGAGCGCGTTGACGTGCTTGTCCGGCCAGGAGATCTGTTTGATGTGGTGGAGGTAGGAGTTCTTTGCCTGCAGAAATTCATTGAACGAGAGTTCGTAGTCTGGACGGGAGTTCTTTGATGCTTTGACTGAGGCGACGGGTCTAAGGGTGAGAATGTCATTGGTTGCGGATAGACTGAGGGCGTCGTCGGCTTGTGAGCGGTGGTTGCGAGCGGCTTCCGAGCAGCCGTCTGGGGAAAAGTACCACATCTCGACAAATTCAAAGGAGGTTATTTTCTGAATGGCATATTGCGAGGGACGAGGGACAATGACGCTGGGGGGCGGGAGGTCGGGGTCAAAGTCATTGATCTTAGGCTTCTTCTTCTCTGCTTCCTTGCATTCTTTCTCAGCTTTGTCCTGCTTGAGGCGAATGCATTCTTCTTCTTCTGCTCTCTCCTCTTGTTGTGCTAGCTCGTCTGCGCGCTGCTGTTCTGTGCGCTGTTGGTCCCATACCACGACCCGGCGGGCATGGTCCTGCTCCCAAATCTCATTCAAGCGGGTGACTGCTTGTTGTTCGTCTAGTCTGAATCTGTCAATGATAGCGAGCCGGAGGGGCTCATTGGGTTCGGAGTTGTAGTCTGGGCAGACCTTGAGTGCGGGGTTAGACATAGCTACGGGGTGGACAAAAACCAGAAAAAAGGAAAGAGAAAGGACAGGATGAGTAAACGAGAGTGAGTGAGTTGGACGTGAAAGAAAAAATGCGACAAGATGCGAGGCTGGACGGGAGTGCGAGCGAGCGACATGGCGGAACGGGAAAGAGAGAGAAGTTGTCGCTTATGTCGCTTGCCCAAAGTCTTAGCACTCTGGCCTCGTGCTCTGCTTACTCAGCCCGAGTGCAACACATTCTGTGCTTATTGAGCCTCAGAAATGTATGGGCATATGTATTTCATCATTAATGATTGTTCTAGCTACTGTGCCTAGAGTTTGATAGACCTAAAGTGCTTCAACAGCGAAGCTACTACTAAAGTACACATCAATAGGAGAAAATGGTTCAGTACACAATGGGCTATAGGATATTTATTCCTGTGGTTCGCTTTTTTGGATACTTTAGGTCTATCAAACTCTAGGCACAGTAGCTAGAACAATCATTAATGATGAAATACATATGCCCATACATTTCTGAGGCTCAATAAGCACAGAGTTGATATGTTCCTGCCATGTTTTTGCAAGTCTCCTAATTCTCTGAGTACTTTCCCACGCACTTTCTACTTCATTTGCTTTCTCCTGGACTCCATCCTCGAGCTACCCTTTCGCAAACTTGGATATATAGTGTATTGTATGTATACTAGAGCCTCGGATAGCTGCCCTGACCATATATGCCATACATAATGTTCTATACCCCTACTACTACAATCACAAAAATGCGTTCTGTGAGACATCAGAGAGTCCTGAGGATGAGATAAGGTAATGGGCCTCGAGGGAATATATGTACAAAGACCTCCCATAACTCATCTAGGCCAGCAAATCCATCAGCACAGCTGCCCTGAACCAAAAGGGGCTAGGGGGTGATTATACCATATCATCATTGGTATTGATCCCTGCCATCTGGGCTTCTTGTATGTTTTAGATATGTCTAGAAGATGCTTGGGAATGTACTTTACAAGCCCATATGCTCAGTGGTTCAAAGATGCGAATGAATTTTCTGTTTTCACCCCTATTTTTATTTGTACCCCATAAAACCCTTTTGGGCTTCATTTAAGCGGTAGAAACAGTCCATTATCATACATATACTATGTATCTACAGCCAGACAATGTGGGATGAAGGGGGAATGGAAGGGAATGGAGGGAAAACATATAATGAGGGAGATTACAAAAAGGGATATGTGGTTGGAGGAGTGGCTGCTTTTCGTGCGCTTCCCAGCCACTTATGTAATGTTCTTTTGTGCCCGAGGCCTGGGATCTGAGATCTTGAGCTACATACTCCGAGTCAAAAAGGTGGATCAGCCAAAGAATGCAGACTGGTAGGGAGCAATGGACTGAGCAATGGATTGTGCACAACACTAAAATCTATTATAACAGGTTGTGATGCACTAATTCTACAGGTACGGGTGTATGCTTATCGGATATATATTGGAGATATGGGACCGGGCGTGGAAGAGTTGGTGGTCCAGGCTCTGCGAGGACACGTATCAGGTGTTCCTTGAGATTGAAGTTGCGGTGACAACTAGAGAACAACGGTTTGAGGCTGGGTGTTAAACGCGCCAGGTCCCAACAACAAGAATGCAACGAGCTAGTCGACGGAGTGTCCGATGGCCAATCCTTGAGCAAGCGTTTTACGACAGCATCGTTACTATGATTCTCTGAGTCCCGATTCAAGCACCACTTCTCGGAGGAGCACCCGCTGACATGATGCCATATTTCTTCCTCATCTGGTCGATATCCGTCTGATATATTGCAGTCAACATGAAGAGTCGGTGAATTTCCTAAATGAAGGCAAGACTGCCTAGCAAATGCAATAAGCATTGAGAGGAAGGCTGCTTGATGGGAGGGTGAGCAGTACGCCATTGCTGGAAGCAGGAATAGCAGCTGAAATCTTAGACCCGCTCCCTCCCCCTTTTCTAGGATGTCTTGTACCTTGGCGATTAGTGTCCGAACAATATGGGTAGTTGACTGTATCGTCGGGCCGTCAGAAAGATCGGAAACACATCTGGCATACGAACCTCGTTGCCACTCGGCCCGCTCCATAGCTCCACCCAGGTCAATATAGTGTCCATAGTGGGTGCGCTGAGGGACCAGCGGTGAACAGCGGATGCTGCAGTAAAGACGACATCCTCAAGCTCCAAGTCCGACTCCTCTGAGACCGAGCAGTTCAAGTCATCGCAATCTTCCGCAGTACTTGGCCCAGTAGCACGCCACGGAAATAGATAAGCAGCTCGCCGCGCAGCGCGCTCCTCCTCCGCAGCGACGTCAGGGTGGACATGAATATCGTGGTTCCAGTTGTATCTGTTTTGGATTTCCTTGTACGCTTCACTGACTTGAGGGTACTGTGTTGAATGCCGAAATTTACCTAAACTGGTATCGCCAAAAGCTTCAGATTTCATGAATGACCGACACCCAGCCGACCGTAAGAGAGAAAGTGCCGCCTGAGCACCAGTTTTACCCGTCAATGGATCGGGTCGATGATGACCAGTAATGGCATGCAGATAGGCGAGATATTGCACACCCGCGAGGCTGCCATTCCCTGTCAAACAACCCATTTCGGTATCCACGTCGTAGATCTGATATAGTGGTCGGTCAGGTACATCGGATCGGAAGCCAGCTTGAACCCGACAGCGACCACCAGACTTGATGGGAGAGCCATTTGATACGAGGATACGTCTGAAGATAAAGTTCTCCGTCATATTCTTCTGCCGGAGAACGAGGAAGTTCTGTAAACCGAAAAATGTCCCAATGCATTGATTCTCATCATAGACCATATCCTTGAAGTCACGGGACTCGAGTTCTTCTCTTTCGTTGACGTAAAAGGATAAGTTGTATCGCGGTAAGGTGACGGACAATCGGAATATTGGTTCAGATGGAGGAGAGTTGACGGAGTAGATGGCGATCAGGAGATCGTTGCTTCGCTCGCTTTCGATAAAATGGTCGTTAGCGCGATCGTCGAGACACTCGAGACACTTCGAAACCATCTCCCAAGTTGTGCTTCGGATGTCCACTAGGGTCCCGCAACCCTTGTACATGCGATACTGTCCAGATGCACAATCAATCATCCAGTTAGCTGAGGACTGTTCCCAAAGCCGTGTGAGGGGGCGTATCTCGATGATCTTTGTGGATAGATTCAACCAATGAACATGATCATCAACAAGTGCTGGAGGAAGGTCTCCACTCAGCAGGCCCGAAGGGATCAGCTCGAGAATTTCGCCCATTTGATTACACTGTGCTCGAATCACGGGACGAGGACCTCGCAATGAAAAGTGCACCTGCGAGTAGATCAACCATCATGATAATGTCACTCAACCATGGCATACATACCTTGTGCTTGGACATCACAGTTAGGGTCGTAAAATCCATTCCTGGGAGACTGGATGGTACGACAAAGAAGCCTTGCTACAAAGCATATATAGTTAAGAATGTTCGTTAAACTCCACCATATTACGCACGTCACCAAAAATGTGTTGCCAGTCGGGGTAATCGTAATCTACAAATTCGTGCGGCAATCCACCTAATGGCTGATCCCCCTACTCGAAGTGCTCCGTCTAGCAGGTCGAGGTGCACTGTTTGCGATGCTTCATCCATGGCTACTTCAGTTTTGGATGTAAGCCAACGGTCATTTGGATGTGGCAATGACTCCCATCTCTGTGCGCCAGGCTGATAGGTAAGGAAAATTCTGCCCACCGCAAGGTCAACGCCACGATCTGATGCATCGGCAAGGATTGCATCCCTTAAGATCCCCTCAAGAGCAACAGAGAGACGATGATCCCGTGCAAGAAGCGGCCGAGAATGCTCATCATGAATGTCTAGATTTTTGAAATTAGCGAGTGATACTGACACTGATAAATTCCGACATACAGTCTGGATGGAGTGCATGGATGAAGAAGGCGCAAGCAAGTACAGCATCGACATCCTCTGCGGAGTGGAAAACCTTCCGGAAAGTAGTGGGTTCAACATTGAATGTGCTTCGACAAGTAGCAGCCATGTTTCGCAAAAGATCTCTGCGTTCTTTATTCGTAGGTGCCTTTGTTAGGTTGTATGATAACTCCTGCACCCAACTGAAGGTTTTCCTGCGTACGCTCCGAAGAAGGTCGATGGCTCGCTGAGAGACGTCTCCGCAGGGGCTCGACGCAAGCATCCGAGTGAGCAACAATGAAATGGTACTCATCATCAGCCCGTCGAACGAGCAAGCGCCGACATCCACGAACAAACTGTAGAGCTCGTCTAAAAGGGCATTACAAAAGGAGGGGTCATGAAGTTCTTGATGCCAGATCCACACCCCCGTATTCAGGTCGAGAGGTCCCACTTGAAAGGCCGCCTGAGCGAGGAGGAAATGAACGTAGTGACGACGCAAATTAAGAGTCCTACTACGTAGCCCCCGTAGGATGTTGACCCATTGAAGGGAGCCGCCACTCCGTAAGTGCGCACATGCAACGAACTCATCGAGGGAAAGATCCGCAGGACAGTCCGCTTGAGCGGACAAGATATCGTTGGGGATGTGAGAGACAGAAGACACATACTTTGCCCAGTCTCTACATGAGAGACACTCGTTGTGTCTTTCAAGCTGGTATTCAAGGTGAAAGGAAGACCTCTTAACATCGTGGTAATTCATTGGCTGCCACGCTGAGAGATCTAGAACTGCTGGGTCGTACCAAGAAGGATGTTGGATCACATAATGTAACACTGAGTTATGGAATTGAGATTGCGAATCCGCTGGAGGGACGTGGACACAGTGGATCTGGATGGAGAGGGGCGGCCCTTCGCGCTCGACATAGTAAGGTTGCAAATCAGGAACAAGCGCAAGTAGATTGTGTACTTCCTCTGCATCGAGGAAGCAATCCTCGGGAAGGAATTTATAGAAATAAAACAAGATCCGGGGCGCAGCAGAACGCCAGATACGAATGCATGTTTGGCATTGCAGTTCAAATATGACAGCCTTGGCCTGTATTGGCGAGGCGGGCAATGGTGATCGGGAAACCACTGCACCCTCCGTTACTCGTCGCTCGTCTAGATGCTGTTGATATTCTTGATACCCATCGTGGTTGCCGGCGAAGCTTGTGCATCCCCGCTGTGGGCCGGGATGTGCGCTGACAATCGCGTCTTGTTCGATGCGAGTTCTGAGGCGCTGGAGATGCGGGGATTGATCATAATAACGGATAGGGAAGCTATCTGCCATGAATTGGTTCGAAAGTACCGACCACCCCAAAAGTGATTGAGAGTGACGCATAGAGAGATACCGGTATGCGCAGGAAAGACGATGGAAGTTGACTGCCTTGCGCAGGAGCAGCCTTTCGAGGAAAGCGATTGGGATTTCGGGCGAATAGTCGGCGAGCATAGGAATCTCCTTTATGACTAGTTTGTCGAGTGCGACAAATAGTTCAATCGCCGTTAATAGTGTTATGGACGTGTCTTCTGGGTTGACCTTCCGGCGATGGCGAGCACACATCATATATCTATCCATCAAGATCTCTAGCTGCGCGCATGCCTCGTCCACGTTCGTGATGCAGGCAAGCCAGTCATCGATACCCTGCTCGACCAATTGCTCGATATCATATAGAGTAATGTTAGGGTCGTCAAAGAATTTGAGCCCATTCGAGGACAAGAAGTCCTCAATAGTGCCCCGGCGAAGGTGGAGGGGATGAAAAGGAGGATTGGCAGGTTTGTGACCAGGATCCGCAAGAGTACCGCTAATGTATTCACGGCTGTCCAACAGCAAGAGCTGCGTGTCTCTCATAAGTTCATCCTGGGAAGGATTCCGGAATGAGGACGTGCGGGCGCTCAGCTGCTTCCACCTGTCATCAAGGATCTCCCAAAGAAATGTGTGTGTCCTAAGCGCCATTTCGGAGAGCCAGTCAGGGGTGCTGGAGCCAAGCTTGCTTAAGCGTCGGTGAACTTTAGATGACATCAGATGAAGTAGATCACTGGAAAGTTTTGTGTTGTCTGTATCCCCAGCAAGAGTGCATACGAAGAACAGCATGAATCCTTTGTAGGCGGTACGTCTGAGAGGGGATTGACGGACGGCCATCTGAATTGCGACCCTGATGAAAAGCCAAAGAGACGAGCGGCGCCATTCGTCCTGGTTAGCAAAACCAAGGTCACGCGGCTCGGGTGAGATGGCGGCCCACAGTTTGGCCTCGTAGTCGTTCCGTGACCAGCTGACGTGGCCACGAACACGTTTGGTAATGCGAGGAACATCAACAATGCGACCAACACTTCGCATGATCCCAGTCAGAAGGGAAGCGATCCATTGCGAGTGAATGGTAGGAGGGAGAGGAAGACCCGAGTCAACAGCGCCAGGACGAGAGAGAAAACTGGCGAACTCGAGCTGGAAGTCAGCATCATCAAACACCTCGATGGGTACCTCGACGGCCGACCGAGGATACGAGCATATCAGAGACCCCGCTGCTCTGTTTACAGCATCACCGCTCGGAGACACCTCGAATGACTCGTACAGCGTACAGTTCTCGCGCTTCGTGAGGATGATCCCTGCATTTTGAGGTCGGACGAAGAACGCAAGGATATCTACAGATGATCACCACGGAGCTACAGATTCTCTGTGGGTGTTACCTCCTGTTTGCATTTTGCGCAGTTGGGAAATGACGTGGCCTCTGTCCAAGCACTCAGACTGAACTGAGGTTTGCAGGTTGTCTAGCATCTTCGCGATGCGATGCCACTGAGCTTGCTCCGATTCGGAAGTTCCATGGATGTGCGCACGGTAAGTATGGGCAGCAGTGCACACTGCACGAGCTAGTGAATGATCCTTTTCTATAGTATCGTAGTCGCTCCATTCGGGAAGATTGACAGGAAGAAAGACATGGGTGATAGCATAACTTTGAAACGATGAGTCGGACTTGGATATACATGAACTTGTCACATCGGAATCACCAGAGGTGGTAGACATGGCGACAAGATCAACCGCTGGTGCCAGCTAGACTCGTGACCAGTATTGGGTTTGAATTTGGCAGGGCGATGGACTCCCAGAGTCATCTGACCGATAGCCAATAAGATAATGAGCATTTTTGCATTGCAAATGTCAGAAAATGATTAGATTAGCTGAAAAAATAGTGATAAGATTATCTCGAAGAGTGTCCCGTTCGACATCATTCGATGGATATCATCACTCACGTTCGAGGTGCTCCACTGGATGTTCTCAGCCAGATGGCTGATACTTGACTCTATGTAGACTAGTGACCAGTCCGTCCAAAAGAGGTTAACGTTGCTATCGACGGTTTGCCTTGTGCAACCTCTTTTGGACGGACTGGTCACCAGTCTAGGTGCCAGCGACTCGGAGTCATTGAAAACGCTACCAGTACCCAAAATTAATATTGATCCCGGCTCCACACCTTTCTCAGGCTAATAAACAATAATCATCTACGTTGTCTGTGAAAGCTGAAGCGCTGATATCTGGTGAATATGCAGACTCCCAACCCAGCGCCATCATGTAGACGCGCGAGCTAACCAGTAGACACCGCACCCGTACATCGTGATGTACTCTATAGTAGATTCTAAAAAGTCATGCAGTCCGAGTCAATCCGAGTCCGAGTCGGGAGTGGATCTTGCGAATAACATGTACTACATGCTAAAAAGACACCGCCCAGGAAACCCATAAACCGATAAAATCCGACAGGGGGGAGACTTGGAAACTTGGAAACCTGGTCAGTAATTAGACCACGATCAACACATGACCCTTTAATGGCGCAAACGGGATAATTTACCTCTACTGTTTTACAATCCGCAATCGGCCGCCATCATCTGGATAACGCCGATTGTGACGCCATCAAGCGCCCCAGCGTTTCCATATGTTAGGTAGTTCATAGTTGCTTGCGAGATGGTGAAGCCGATCGGGCTATGATCACCAACGTTGATAACCGTGAAAAGGGTAGACACCACATTGCCGTTCGCGTGGGTATATGTGAGCAGCCAACAGGTGCCGCAGTTGGGCGAGTCCCACCCGTCTATCATGGGCATCCCTCCAACGGCTGGGTAGGTGAGAAGGTCGCCAAAGGTGTTATACCCGGAACCAACCAGACCATGCCCGCCAGTCCAGCAGGCAACGGTGTTGAGGGAGGTCTGCGGGTATGCGTCCCGACCTCTGTCAGTGAGGGATGAGCTCTGGAAGACTGCAGGAGTAGCAAGACCGAGTACGGCAGCGAGGATAAAGAGTTTCATGTGGAGAACTGGTGAGTCGTAACGAGCGGGATGAGTAGGGTGCATCTTGGTCCATCGGGTGGGCTGCGTTTTCTTAACTAACTCGTTCCTTAATTTCCCGATGATAGTGAGGCAGCCGGCCTCCCCCGGTGGAGCATTGCAACACGAGTGACCCCTCTTGATATCTGACAGAAGTGGTTGTCAATTGTATGGAATCGACAGAAGGTTGAGTGGGCTAGAGATCGAATCGGGCCATGGCCCATACGAGGAAATGAGCCGACTGAGTGACTGACACTCCTGCAGAACTTGTAACAAAGGTGAAATTCGGCGGCCTAGCACGTTCTAAATGCCAGAGGAGACGACAATCGTCGCCAACAGTACGCGCAAACTGCCTGGAACACAAACGGTGAACGGACGGCATGAAAGATGCAGGCAAAATCCATACAACCAGAGAGACCTTGCAACTTGCAGTTCAAAAGGTACAGATATTGATGAAATCGGATGAGAGTGGCATTAGTTGAGTCATATCGGAAGCATGACATCCAGTTTTCAGCAACTTACTTGAAACTGCTGGCTCGAGAACCTTCTTCAAACCGATCCCACTTTCAGGGGGAAAAACCTACAGTAACGTAGAGTATATACCATGTAACCTATCATACCAACAGAATTACTCGCAAAAACAACTAGGGTATCTTCAAAACACCGTTTTCCGTCCCAAAAAATCTCCATCTCCATCACGTCCGCTTCCCTCTTCCCTTTACTGCCTTGGTCGCCCGATTTCCCACCGGAGGCGCGTGCACTTTCGTCCCTTGACTCGGACGCAGTTGATTCCCTGAACGCGTCTGATGAGGGCTAGCTCGGCGCGCCTGCGTCGCAGCCATCGAACGCGTGATCCTAGGTTCAACACTCGCGCGCTGAGCATGCAACGATCCACGCGCCATACGTTCAATCCGATCCGCGTCTGCATTCGCGTCGTCCTCGTCCGATTCCTGAACCTCGTTCCGATCTTGGACTTGCTCTTGGGCTTGATCTCGGCCTCGGACTCCCTCCCGATCGTGCAACTCTTCGCTTCGGCCAGACTCAGCGTCAGAATCATCCCCGCCCACGGTGCCTTCCCGGACGGCACCCCTTACCAACGACCCATGCGTCTCCGCATCGTCCGAATCCGTTGGGGTGTCAATATCGACCACTTGATACCTGGGCAACCCAGGTATGACATTCCCATCCTCATCCACAATATCCTCCTCCTCTTCCTCTACCTCCTCCTCCTCATCACCAACACTCTTCCCATCATCCTCGGCCTCGGCCTCCTCGCGCACATCTACAGACACCTCACTCCCCGCATCTTCCCCGTTCTCACCCCCCTCACTCCTAACGCCACCCGTCTCCAGTAACCCCTCCACGGCCATCTCGTCGTCAAACGTCGACCGGGTCAACAGCATATTGGTCACCGAGACACGTCCAACATCGTCCTCGACGTACACTTCTTTTGGCATTGGCTCTTCGACGACTACGTCCTCTTCAATCGAAACAAGTACCTCTTTTTCTTTTTCTTTCGCTTTGCCTTTTCCCCTCTCTTGTCGCGTGCGTTGGGACTCTGGCGCAGGCTGAACATCGACTGAACGCGAACGTGCCCGCGTATTCCGAAAAGGTACCTCTACCGCCATGACGCCACCTCGCGTCCTCGTCTCCTTGGGTACAGACGGTCCTGGTTGTGCAGACGCACCTCGCACACGCGCACGTTGTACAACGACGCGTTCCTGCGTCATGACCAACGTCCGCTGTGAGCTCGGTGGAGCCGTCGGTTGAGGTGCAAGCACCGCCTGCTCGATCACCTTGGTTGGTGTATGACCTGGTGCCGAGGTAGGTTCCTTGTCGGCAGCATGGGGAGAAGCGACCAGTGTTGCCTGGGTAGAGAGAGGTGCACCGTCCTGTCCAGGAACCGAACTGGCTCTCGGGGAAAACCGCATCGGAAAATATATCCTGTCGACACCAAGCTAGTGAGCTCGTCGAACAAGGCATGATTCACTGTAAGACGCCGACACGTACTCGTGAGAGTCGTCGGGTTCAAAACGCAATTCGTCCTCGTAGGTACGATCTCCAAAGAGATCACTACCTTCGATTTCTTGAGATTCTTCATAATCACTTTCTTTTTTGGCTACTGGGCTACTTTCACCGGGGCCTGCTTCGACATTTGATGCGGGTCTGTCATCTGATGATGCTTCCGAAACACGCGGTCGCTTTGCCTGTTGAACATTGCGTCGGTGTTGCGCGTGGCGTTTGTGACGTTGCAGGTCTTGGATTGCTTCTTCTTCGTCTTCTTCTTCCTCCTCTTGCATGCTATCACTCTCTTCTTCTTCTCTTTTTTCATTACGCGCAATATGATCGCGCGCCCTTCCATGTGCGGCCCCCGGGCGCTCCCGTTCCCGTCTTTCACAATCTTGTCTCTCCGCTTCTTCCTCCTCTTCATCTTCATCCTCTCCCTCTTCCTCCTCCTCCTCCTCTTCGTCTCCTTTCCCTACCAAACGAGCATGGCTACGCGGATCGTGACCGTGGTGGTGGCCGACGTCTTTCAATCGGTTCAGGTAATAATCAATACGCGCATCCATCATGATTGGATTCATCTTGTAATGTTCCCGCCATGAATGAAACGTATGTTGTCTTGCCCATGCCCACGACGGGTCGTCCGTTTGACCCTGTCAACGACATTACCCTATGAACAAAGCAAAGCAATGCCACGCCATGCCACCGCCAACACGGCACAAAAGAGACGCCAAAGACGCGCAAGAAAAAAGAAGGTACGCACCATCCGCACGAGGTCCTTGTATGCACTATTCCCCATACGTCCATCCCGTGTCGGAAACCGAGTCGCGAGATACTGCGCGAGACGATCTCGATCCTCTTCTGTAAACGGAACGCGTCTAGAACACCCCACACGAACAGAACACGCGTCAGCACATCCGCACCACGATATCAGAGGGGAAAAAACGCGTGCACACGACACACACACACTTACCCCCTCCTACCGCCGCCACCAGGTGCACGCCCCGGCATCCCCTCCCTACGAGGCTGAACATGATGATACGTCCCCGAGCGAATACACGCTTTTACAAACCGCCGCGGCTCGACATAAATCGAGAGACGGTACGGTTCGTTAGAGTTGTAATACCGACGACGGATCAACGCGAGGTCTTGTTGTTCGTCGACGAGGAGGACGTTGGCGTGGCGTTCGTTGCGGACGATCTGGCCACCATGTCGCTGTGCGTGTGTACGTGTGAGTGGATTGATGTTGGGTGCGACGATGGGACGGATGGACGTACCTCGACGTCGCGCGTAATCTGACTACGTCCCTGCGTCACGCTTTCATGAAAGCAAAAATTGACGGGTCGACCGTCCTTGAAAAAGAGAGGGCCGTCGTCGTCGTCATCGCGTTCGACGGTGGGCGTTCTGTTGACCATGTCGACGAGGGAGAAAAGAAAAGGCCGTGTTTCAAAGTGGAAACTGAAATTTCGAACCCCGATTCATGGTTAGGGTTTACAGTGATCTCATTCTTAACCCTAATATACCACGGCCCTCCGGGCACCCCTGGGCCCGCAAGCCATCGAGTACGATAGTTGAACAACCCGTCTACGAATATAAGCACGATACCCAACTGCGACAGCTCGGCCAGCTCAAAAGCGCACAAGGAGAGGACGAGAACTCAAAGCG
>JBBPTD010001096.1:0-12961 GCA_038093895.1 Boletus aff. mottiae
TTGGACTTCGTGCTACCATTAAGTGCACGCTATCTCTTTAAACCTTTGAACCTTAGTCTTTCGAGGCTACGCTCGTCCCTACCCGGGCCAAGCGTAACAGAACCAAGGCAATGGTACAAGGTCCGAGATAAGAGAACATGAGGCAAAGAAGACGAAGAGACAGGGATCAAAGAGAAGAGAAGACGAGAAGACAAAGGAACCCAAGATATGGGTACAAGGTCCGAGACATGAGGCAAAGAAGACGAAGACAAGGCAAGGATAGGGAAAGACAACGTACAAGTCCATAGGGAGTTTAAGGAGATCTATGGGGGCGAGGGGATGTGGGGACGAGGGCGAGGGGACGAGGAGATGAGAGTTCCAGGGGCAAGGCGGTCCAAGGAAGTCCAGGTTCAAAGAAAAGAAAAGAATGACATCACGTGATGCCATGAGTTGTAACACCAGCACTGTAGCCTCTCAGCCTCAACAGCATCTTGATCAATAGATGCTGCCTCATCATGTTGACAGATCTCACGAATATTGTAGGTTCAACAGAATGATTGAACCCAGCTGCTACCCTCAAGTTTCTCATCATCTGGAATCTGAAACTGCTTCTCAAATCTCCTCCGCTTCTCATGCAACATGGGTCCTGACACTGTTTCACCTTTCTTCTCCATGTCTTTTACCCACAGAAAAAGACCACACTCAACATTGGGCCTGGTCACAATTCTTAGCTGCTTTGATGACAAAGCATTTGGATTGTCATTGGCATGAGCTTCCAATTTTGGGTGCTCCTGAAGTTTCCATGATAATGTTGACTGATCAAAGAGCAAGGCACCAGTCTCAAGTGAGGTGAAATGCTGGACAATATTTGCTTGAGAGACATTAGGATGAGCATCAATGTATGCATATACAGTGAGCCAGTCAGCAAGAGTAAGGTTCTGGTGAGAGGCATTTTTTGGAGATTGTGCAGAGGTCTTGGGTGTGCCTGGGGCTACTTTCAGCCGCTTTGCAGGCTGGGTACTATTGGTGATGGATTTGGGCTGGGGTTTACATTTTAATGTGAGCATTCTGGTGTGCATAGTACTTCCCTATGTTCATCCCTTATATATAGTAATTGTAGTACTTGTGGACAGCAAGTGGGCAATGCAAATTGACCACACTGTATCCACACATTGGTCCACAGACTCCACATTGTACCTATATAGCTCCACTGTGTTGCATATTCCACCTCGGCTCCCCTTGCAATATGTGATATGCAAATTTTCCACACTTTTCACATGCCCCACAATGGGAACA
The DNA here is from genome assembly GCA_038093895.1 of Boletus aff. mottiae. NCBI lineage: Eukaryota > Fungi > Basidiomycota > Agaricomycetes > Boletales > Boletaceae > Boletus > Boletus aff. mottiae. The sequence continues at coordinate 1,276 of JBBPTD010001096.1, forward strand.
TTGAAAAGTCAATGCGATATGTGATTTATGCATTATTACCCCATGCATTATAGGGATGTTGACTGTACTGGCAGATATATAGAGCCTTGTTCAGATGCTCTTCTGATGGGGCAGATATGTGGGCGAGTTGAGTAACTGCATATGAAATGTCAGGTCTTGTGCCGATTATAAGATACAGCAATGATCCAATGATCTGCTGGAATCATGTCTGAAGTTCCGGTTGGATGGGAAGATCATTCTTCTCTGGGTAGTAGCCCTGAGGTGGAGGGGTGTTGGTGATTTTGCATTAATCATGCCACATCGCTCTATAACTTTGTCAAGGTATTCTCGCTGGTCTATCTTAATCATTTGACCATCTCGATGTATGTTCATTCTTAGGAATTCACGTGTTTCTTCTAAGTCACGACAGTCCCACTTCTTCATGAATGCAGCCTTAATCTTGTCTATGAAAGGTTTGTTGGGGCTGCAGAAGATGGCATCGTCTACATAGATGATCGCTAGGACAAGCTCTTTGCCTTTGTGATAAATGAATAGGCCAGCATCTGTTTTAAGACGTGTGAAGCCCAGTTCCTTCAAGGATTTGTTAAGTTCATGCCACCAAGCTAGTCCAGCTTGCTTAAGGCCATATAGGGCACATAGTAGTCTCAAGACCTTCCCTTTGAGATGAGGGGGCATAAAGCCTTCAGAAAAGTCCATGTAGAGTTCTTCATCCAGTTTGCCATATAGATAGGCAGATTGGACGTCAAGACCTGTGATGTACCAGTTCTCTGTTGCTGTGAGGGCGAGCATGCACCACACTGTCTCAAAGCGTACCATGGGGGAGAATATTTGATCAAAATCAATTCCTTCTACTTGGGAGAAGCCTTTGGCGACAAGCCAGGCTTTTTTTCTAGGGTCTGATTTTACATCAAAGACCCATCGGTTTTTAATAACCTTCCTGTTTGCGGGTTGATCCACGATTTCATAGACCTTGCAATCCTTGAGTATCTGTAACTCATTGTGGCAGGCTTTACACCAAAGGGTTTGTTCCTCTTGTGGTAACTTGAGGATGTTGCGGTATGTCCATTTGTGGTAGTTCATATTGGACTGTTCTGTTTCCAGTGGAAAGGCACAGCTGCAGAGGTATGAAATCAATGTGTCTCCCCCTTCCCTGGTTATGCGCTCTACATCATCTTCCAATGGAGTCAGAGATGGAGGCATTCCACCAGGGACAATGGGTGAATCCAAAGGTCCAGCTGGTGCTTCTCCAACAAGTCTGTGCCAGTCAGAGATGCATTCAATGTCTCGAAGCTGCTTTAGTGGTTTGTGGTGCTCCCCATACACATTTCCGGGATGGATGGGGGCACAGTGCTCTCGCTGTGGGTGCTCTGGCCGAGCAGGTGGAGATGGAGGTGGACAACAAGGAGGGGTAACCAGAGGTGCTGGTGGAGCCGGCAGCGGTGTAGGTACCCTAGGAGATGCTGCTGGAGGTGGAGTAATCGGCCTGGGGGCCAGGCAATGATAGACAGTAGGAGGAGCAATTTCCACATCTGACTCCAAGTCTGATGGATCAGAATCAGAATCCGAAGATTCATCATCATGAGAGTGAGAACACAGCAGGTGATTAACTGGCCAATGTGGCTGAGCCTTTGAACATCTTGGGAAGAGGTGCTCATCAAATATGGCATGGGCTGATGTGTGTAGTGCATTATTAGGGCACATGAAGAGGTAGTTGGAATCACTACCAGCAGAAACACCCAGGTAGATCATCAGTTGCAATTTAGGCTGCAATTTGCCTTTGCAAGTCTCGACTGGTAAGTGGATGTATGCACCACAGCCAAAAACCCAAAGATGCGAAAAAGTAGGCTTTTCACCTGTGAGCATCTTGGATGGCATTTTCCATTGGAGCTGATGTGAAGGGGTGTGATTATACACATGAAGTGCATGTAGTACCGCAAACTCCCAATAGGAATCAGGCAGACAAGCCTGCAGTTGCATAAGTTGTGCCTTATCCATAATGGTGCAGATTAGACATTCCGCATATCCGTTTTGCTGGTGGGCATAGGGGGTGGATTGTTGTGTGTGTATGCCATTATTGCGCATATACTCAGTGAAAGCTTTGGAGGTGTATTCTTCCCCTGCATCAGAGCACCAGTGTTTTATCATGGCATTGAACTGAGTATGCACATAGGTATGGAATTGCTTGGTTGCTTTAAGTGTTTGATCCTTAGTTTTAATCAGGACCAGCCAAGCCATGGAGGTGTAGTCATCATAAAAGACGACCGTGTACTTGTACTTGTGGTACGATTCAATTTCAAACGATTTTAAATCAGAATGAATTAACTCAAAGGGAGTGCTTGTGCGCTTCTCACTATGAGGAAAAATACAGTTTGGTTGTTTATCAAGCTCACAATCAGAGCATACAGGCATGGTGGATGAAATATCAACATCTGGAAAGTCCTTGATGTGCTTCTTTGCAGTGCAGAGCACATTGTGTGAAGGGTGGCCTAAACAGCAGTGGAGGAGTTCATAGTCCACAGAGGCCATAGACAATAAGTTGGCTTGGGGACAAATGGTGGATGCATCCATCCAGTATATAGTGTTGCCATGGGAGTGGAAACTCAGTACCATTTGCTTAGTGCATTTATCAAAGATGTTGATATGACCGGGTGTGATCTAAAGTGTCATGCAGGCATCAGTTAACAAGGTACCCATAGATATGAGCTTTATTGTGCATGATGGCATGTAAATGACCAGTGATAACTGCACAAGTCTACCTTGGAAGTGAATAATCACTGTACCTTTGCCTTTAATCAGTGCATGACCATTAGCTGTCTAGGAGTAGGTAGGTTGCATAAACACAGAATACTCTACCAGATCGCTTAGATCGTTGGTGTAGTGGGATGAAGCTTCTGAATCAAGGAACCACATGTCATGAGGAAGGTAGTCATCATGTTCTCTTTCCTTTCCTTTACTCTTAGTTGTTTTCTGCTTTTTACAGCAGTCACACATGGAGAAGGGAGGAGCAGTAGTTGCATTGTCTACATCTACTACAGGCATATGCAAGTTATATACAATCTGAGGCGATAAAAACCATGCATCAGTGCCTGCAAGAGATGGACAAAGGAAGAGAGGGACTTGCCACTTGGGCACCTCATTGAAGAGTCTCTCCATGAACTTGTCAATGTCCATGTCACTTGTGCTTATCATATCCTCCTCTATGTCACTTTCATCCTTTGGAGGGGATTCAGTGGGAGGGGTCTCCTCAATATGTTCAAGGAGAGTGATGGAGGCAGGAGTGCCAAAGGGGCCATTCTCCGTGAAAGCAGAGTGGATGCACTGGTGATGGAGGCCAGTGGTAACTGGTGGAGATATATCCTCTGGGACATCTGGCAGGAGCATATTGTCCTCAAGCCAGTCATGGACAGAGTAGTATTCTTGATAGATTTCTTCATCATCCTGATATTCCATATCCCATTGTGGGAGGTCAAAATCAAAGCCTGGGAGATCTTCCCATGCAGGACCATAAGGTCCTGTCCAGTTGCTGTGTGGGTGTCCTTCTTCCCATGAGGGACTGGAGGTGTTGGCCCAGTTGATGGTTGGGTCATTGAAACTTTCAAGGATGGTGAGGTGTTGAGGGATAGGCATTGTGGTATGTAGTATCTTGGAAGATGACATGTCAGTTTGAACCAATAAAGGGAGCAAGAAGAACATTCACATCACTGAACAACGTCAGAGCTTCTAGAATGTAGGGTCATAGTGACCCCCTACATCCAGAGTCTGATGGCTGCTGCTCTTGAGCATTGCTGCATCAAAGAGCATTCAGCATTTCTGCACAGAATGGCCTATGTCCAAGGGTTTCACCCATGAGCAGATGACAAGCAGTAAACCACATCGTCAGAGCTGTGGGGCTTATAACCTGTTGCAATAGCTGGTCACAGGCTACCTAGGAATCTACTCTAGGATTACTTACCTTGGAGAGGTTGGGGTTCTCAGAGATGATAGTGGTTGCTGGTCAAGAGAGATATTATATATTCTGACTCAGTTGAGTCTTATATACACTTTGTAATGCTTACTTAATATAAGGTCACATGACTGTAAGTACATGTCCTTTCAACAGAAACATGCAGAAAGGTTTGATACTTGATCATATTTGATCACATATGATCTACAGGAAAAAAAAATGAGTGGGTATGATGGGTTATGACAGATTTTGATGTAGTTGAGATATCATGATACAGAGTCCTGCCCCAGCACATTGAAGATATAATATTACTCTCATTTACTTGGGAACATATGACAAGCTCTAATCTACATATTATCTACTGCTCTGGTCATATTTGGTCACATGTGGCCCTACCAGGGCACAACCAGTTTTCACTGGGGATGAGCTTGCATCTGATGTAGGGGTACTTGCTTTCTACATCTTTCCATCCTTGTGCTGGGCCAATGTAGACTAAATTTACCCTAGAATCAGTCTGAAAACAAAGAAAGAGTACTGAAATACAAATACATTACAATTTCAAACATCAGACCTGGACCTTTCGGGTCCAGGAATCTACCAAACATAAGGTACGAGTCTTGCAAGCACCTTGCACATGTATGCACAATACTCCTCCCTGATCACATCATCCCACATCAGGAAAACCTCAATTTGTTTAATGATGACTTAAATACTCTTAAACAGTTAAGTTCACCTAAGACAAGTAATTTTCCCAAGCCAAGCATAACTAAGTCATTTAAATCATCATTAAACAAATTGAGGTTTTCCTGATGCATTGGATAGCCTCCTCCTGTTGCTCGTGAATATATGTTACCATGTCCAACAGGTACATTATATACCTCAATGGGAATCTTGATTGCGACTATGACCACAGTAGCAACAAGGACAAACAGGGGCACGTACGACCAGAACATGAGACACTGAAGGACGACTTGGAACAGTGCCACGCTACGTCGTGTCAATCGGGGTATTAATGCTATCACCAGGGGAGCAACGGCAAATGGGTGTACGTGTAGAGAGGATGACGAACCAAGGCATACGGACCTGTCTGGACCACCCTGGGTTTCTCGCGACGCTTATTTCCCGGTCAAATGGTTGTCATTTTTGACAGAGCACGTCATACATACACCTATGAAATGGTACTGATCGCCAAGATGCTTAAATACATTTTTTGACATTTTCCTGATCAAAAAGCCACCAAAACAGGCAAGCACCCTGAGCGCATTCTTCCACGTCCCTTCCAGCCTTACACCAAAAACCACCTCCGGCAATGCGAGCGCATTCATCCATTGTGGTTGGTGAAATCCAGTCCACACGACGGACAGAACGTAGGTCGTGGGGACCAGGAAAAAGACGAATCCTTGGAGTGGAGAGATAAGAACTGAGGGACGAGTGGGTGTGGAGTCGGGACGGACGGGCCCACTCTTGGCTTGAGCACGGATAAGGGAGGACCTGACATTGAACCAGGCATGGCGAAACAAGTCTACATTGTAGAGGACGACGAAAAGTTCGAGTAGCTGTGTAGACGAGAACATGATGAGGGGGCAGAATATTCAGGAAGCAGAAAACCATATATTTATGGATGAATCAGCGTCATGATCACTATCTCGGTCCGATCCGACGGCCTATGAGGCTATGTGGTAGAATGGGGATTGTCCGCCGGTTGCGATGACAAACTTCCCCTGGGCCTTTGTTTACAGCAAAGCGTTGACAAACGTACCCAATGCGGATGCAATTCTTACCAGGTCGCTCCGTAGATCGGGCATATGCCTAGGCGTCTCCGATTCTAGAGAAAAAGTAGTCTGCGGTCTGCGATGTTGAGAACGACGAAAAGTCCCAGTAGGTAGCTGGTTAGACGAGAACGCGGCAGAGGCCCATCTAAGCAATGAAAAAATATTCCAGAGTGCTTAGGATCAATCCGTGACCGCGCGAACAAAAGAGTGCATGGTTTCAAACCATCGCGTTAAGTCGGCAGCCCATACTTACTTAGTGATGCACAGCATACTACTATAGTTGACGCTATGGCCAATAGAAACTCTGGTTTTGCTTCCCATCGCGTATACAGCAAACTGATCACCGGCTTTACCAAACGTACGGCACGAGTCTCGCAGGCACCTTGTGCATGTACGCGTGGTACTCCTCCCTGATCCCATCATCCCGTTGAATTACTTCCTCCTGTTCACACCAAGGTCCGCCCGGGGTCAGCACACCTCACACACATTCAGCAAAAGATTGCAAGTACCTCGATGTTGATCTTGATGGCGAATAGGCCCACAACAGAGACAAGCGCAAACAGGGGTAGATAGGACCAGAATGCAAGGGACTGGCGAACTCCTTCTAACAGTGCTAGGCTACATAATACATTGTGTCAGTCGAAACATCATCCCAGGGGAGTAAGAAAACAGTAGACATACGAGTAAAGTGGATGTCGAACCCAGGCGTACGGACCCGTCTGGACGACCCTCGGTCGCTCGCGACGCTAAATTCCCCGGTCATAAGTGTCATCAGAAAACTATAGAGCGCCTACGTACCCCAATGGGATGGTACTGATCACCAAGATGCTCAAACGCGCTGTCCGAGATTCTGTTCACTAGAAGACTCGCGGCACAGGCGAATGCCCTCAGCAGATGCTTCCAGAACCCCCCCTCCAGATTTACGCCAAAGACATCATCTGGTAACGCAAGCGCACTCATCCATGGTGGTTGCTGCAACCCATAAACCACGACGGTGAGCATGTAACCCATCGGAATGAGGGAAATGACGATCAATTGGAGTGCGGTGAAGAGGGTGCCCCACAGACCCGTGGGCACAGTGTTGGGTCGGACGGGACCACTCTTGGCTTGTGCATGGGCAAAGGCGGACCTGACTCTAGAGACGGTATAGCGAAAGGAGTGTAAGGTGGATAGAACGATGAAGAGCTCGACTAGCTGGGTAGATGACAACATGGTGATAACGAGGAACTTTGAGGAAGCAGCGGATAAGTAGGAGGACCGTGATCACCTGCGGACCATGTATATACAAAAAAAAACATCGAAGTCCGAAGATCTTGAGATTGATGATCCGACATGAGGTAGAATGGGGAGATTGGCCGGCCAGGACTTGCAACGACTCCCGACGGGCTATTCCTTGGTTTATGGCACGAGTTGAGACGCGTCGGGTCTCTGTGACATTGGAGACGTGTGAAAAACAACCACGAAGCTCGTTTTTATGGCGAGGTAAACATTTCCTGCACCCGGATACGTTTCTCATGAATCGGGCTTCGTGGGCTGGGTCACAGGGCATAGTGACTGAAACGTCCTAGGAGTACCCGCCAAAATAATACCACATGTGGCGTTCCGTAACGTTCCTATAAACGACGTACCTTTTTCCATGTCGTACGCACCGACCTGATCGTACGAACGCCCGCGCCGAACTGAGGTCAGGGAGCAGCAAGCCAAGTAAATCGTCATTTCTCATCACGTGGAACAGAAGCTTAAACTCACCTGCAAAACACCACTACGAGACCATAGAGCATCTCGTTGTCCTTCGGAGGAGAACATCGGAGGGAGAGCTCGTGAACCGCCGGTCGTGTGCAATACGTTTCACACACCATACAAGACACAGTTATCACTCAAAGAAGTCAAACCAAGGTGCTTGCGGAGAAACGTGACATCATACCACGCGAACACGATGGTTCCGATTCCGCCGGCATCGGGACAGCTGGTCATATCGATTACCATAACATCTTGATCGGAGCGCGAGGTCGCCGGCCGTGTGCGCCGTTCTTGTAATATGGTTTTGTGGTGCGAGCGTGAGGACGCGTGGTGATCGCAAGAAGCGATATAGATTATCCAGTGGATGGAAGCTCCTGCCGGTTAGATATCGCATAGATAATGCTCGCCAACCGAGACATAATGCTTTGCAACGGAGAACATGTCGACACAAGGTCTATCCAATCGTTCTGCTAGTAGCGCCACGTTGGTTTTCAGTAACTTTGACCCGTCCGCGCGAATGGCTGTGCTGACACCCTCTCCATAGTCAACCTAGGAACTTGTGTTTGAGCGTCAGAAGGCAATCCTGGCGTCACCAAAGGCTTGCGTGAACCGTTCTCGCGACACCCACAGGTTTTCTGATGAGTCTAGCAAGCGCGAGCCGTTCCAGAAACGTGTATACATACGGACGAGTTCGAGAGGTGAACGGACATACTGTCATTTCTCATTTGGACGAGCTCTTGAGAAATACCGTCGCTGTCACCTTCTCTTTGATTTGGAGTGGTATGAATCTTCGCGGGTGTGGAACTGGGCGCGAGATTCCTCTTCTACTTATGGCTGCTGCAGCTGGCAGTGCTGCATGCCAGTGGTACTAATTGTGTTGCCACCCACGCAGACTGATTTTCATGGGCACGTGACCGCCCATACTGTGCGAGTTATTGACGCGTCGCTCACTCCCTCTCCCGTCCTCTACCAATTGGCACTATTGATGGGAAGAGTTGAACAGACAAAGACTACTGGCTCATTGCACCACTATCGAGATGTTCCGGTGCTCCAACAATCTGATCTCACTATTTGGAAAAAAACCGAGCTTGTATGTTAAACTTCTACCACCAACTTAGCATGATACTCTCAGGCTACTATTATACATGGAATTCAGAAACGTGAATGAAAACCTGGTGGAAGGGTAATGTCAGTGACGTGTATGCAGTCCAGGAAGATTAATCTAACCCTGGTCAACGAGACCGACTACTTGGAAGAGCTGGAAGACTTGTGCGTCTCTCCGCTGGGCGAAGTGTACTGAGAGTAGCCAGTGCTGCTGTTGTAATAGGTCGAACCGTTGGGGTTGCTGTAGTAGTAACTCCCGTTGCTATCAAAACTGTGTCACCCTATAAACCGGCTGTGTGACAGATTACTACGCACGAGTTAGAGTAGTGATACCCGGTCCCTGCGCTTCCATAGTCGCGAGAGCAATAGTGGTTACCCTGTCGTGGAGCCGTCAACGACGGACCAGGAAGACGCGGTCGACAAGACTCACCTGACTGTTGGTACCACTGCCAGTATAAGCGTAGCTGCCGGAGTTGCTGCTCTTGCTCGGCATTGTTAATATGTGGCTTAGGTAGAAGGAAAGAAGGCGACGCGACTTTGTTTTATACCCCTGATTGTTGTCCTTTGTTTTGCTATTTACGGCCGCGCCGCGCCCCTGTCACGCAGCCCGTCGGACTCCTATTGCGAAGATCACATGTCCGCAAACAGGTCTAACTGATCGATATCGATAGTATTTGCTGATACAGGTACAACAGATTCAGGTATTATTGTACATCATCTGAACGTGGAAAAAAGAATTTGGTGCAGGGCTAGTTTCAGTGCATTGTGTGCCGACCGATTACTTGGAAGAGCTGGAAGGCTTGTGTCCACTGGGGGGAGTGTACTGGGAGTAGCCCTTGCCGTTGTTGTAATACTTCGAACTGTCGGGGTTTTTGTAGAAGTAACTCCCGTCGCTATCAAAGACATGTCAACCCATAGACCAGCGACGTGACAAAGCACTACGCACGTGTTAGAGTAGTGATACCCAGTTCCTGCGCTTCCATAGTCGCGAGAGCAATAGTGGTTACCCTGTTATGGAGCTGTAAACGCACGGACCAGGAAGACACGATGATGGCCAAGATTCACCTGACTGTTGGTACCACTGCCAGTATATGTGAATTCGCCAGAATTGCTGCTCTTGTTCGACATGGTTGATGCGTAGCTAAGGAAAAGGAAAGATAAGGAGTGGGAAGGACACGGCATTAATCGTTGTTGTTCTTTGTTTTGCTTTAGCCGATATCGGACGCGTTCCTGTGTGACGTAGCGCGACACCCTCTGCCCTACCTTTCTGGTCATCAGTTAATTTGAGAAGAGAACTATACTCTCAAATGGTCAGAACGTTCAAATGTGATTTCCTCAACTTCGGTTAGCAGTTGTCATGGCACATAGACACTTGTGCCACACTGTCACCGCTCGACACCAGCTTCAACCCATCCTGGCTTGGGATTTGCGTCGCCTCATGACATATGAACTTTTCATAGCAGCGGGATAGGTACCTGTTTCTAGCAAAGCACACGCGTATTCGTGCTGGTAGGTCGTTCAGATGGACTGAGATGAACAAGTTCCGTGTGGCCAACGGGATTATTCTGATTCTCTACCATACAGATTACAACGCTTCACCACTCTTTCACATTGTGGTTAGCATATGAGTCATCGAGAACCACGTCCGCGAGGCAAAGAAGCTCAGGTGGTATGGTTTCAACGTGCCCTATGCGCCTTTTAATCTACTGAGATGTCAGGGCGCATAAATATCCCCAACGTGTGCTTATCCCTCATCGACATCTTTTAAAACTACTTCGGTGTGTTACATTTCTCGCGCTGTCACAAACCTGCGAGCTTCGCTGTCTAGGCGTCTCGTACTATTGATACCGCGTCACGGACACCAAGGTCAGTATCAACTACGGTATCGCGCATACACGAGAATTGGAGGAACGATTACGAAACATTGCGAGTTTCGAAGAGATGGAGGCTCGTATACTCGCTCGACAGCGGATGGTATTGCCCTCAATTGAGATGCGGTTCAAACTATCGCCAAGCAGGTCAAAGCCAAGCGAGGACCGAGCTCTAATTCAAATTTCGGCCTCTCAGGGCCTACAAATGTTCGCAGCCTACACTCACTCTGGAACTAGGAGTCGAGATCAGCCGCATATATACATCGTTCCACTGGCGCTGGCCCTTCGTGAGCCCCTTTGGGTTTGCATTTCGTCTGACCCACCTAGGTGCCGACACTCACTCCCATCTCAGATGCTCCAGTACTCCAGAGCTTGTCTCAGAGCCGTTGGCTGACGATACCACGGAAACGTCTTTCACAGACAATGGCATTTCCATTGCCATTTGTGCATTATTCGGTCTAGTAAGAGTTTATGTGTCGTGCGGTTCGCTGTCACTCACAATTCTACAGTACCCCTTTCGCAACCACTATTCGGCACTCTGATTTGAACATACACACCCCCTATCTAGGGTCTCCGCTGAATGGTCTGTTCACACGCCACTGTGTCTCCTGTCTTCTTTTTTAATCGACTCGTCCGCCACTGTGAGCCTGACCTATCTTCAGATTCACCGCCAGCTGTCAACATATCCGCTCCAAATCCCACACTCATCGATGTGGTTCCGAACCCTTTTCTCTGCTTTTCCACGCTTATACTGCACAACCCACAGCCCTGACAGAAAGCCATCATGGGGTTTTCATCAATACAATTATAGAGCCTAGCTCCGTTGGGCTTGAACTCGACTCGCCGTACGTCCCACCTTGCGGGATAGGGTTACATATCATATATGCGACCTTCTCTCTTCAAACCTAAGTTTGCCGCCACACGTTGGTATGCCATCCCTAAGTCGACGTCATCGCGAATCCTTTGTCGGACTTGTCGGGCCTCGCCGCCGCCGCCGCCTTGTTCCATGAATAAAAAAAGTGACTCAAATGGGCGTCATCGAAACCATATCGGGAAGTATCCTGGTCAAAAGGCGTTACGTTTCGACACCGGTGGACTTGCACCTACCCGGTTTCATGCGCATGGCATCGGCCAAGTCAAACAATGGAGAGAAACGGTCTAGCAACACCTCTCTGCACGCTGCCTGTGGTTATCCAGCACCCTTATTCATGACGACGTTTTTCATTTCCGACACTACGCAACCATCTACGATGGGC
>JBBPTD010001097.1:0-12954 GCA_038093895.1 Boletus aff. mottiae
CCCGTTCCCCTACCCTATCTCCATCCTTCCCCCCCCTTTTTCCTTTCTTTTGGCTTCACACCAACCAACCACTTCACACCGGCCATTACTGGCTGCACCTCTATCGGTCCCGGTTTCCGTCTTCACAACGAACAACCCTCGGCTCCACGCCACTCTCGACCATCATTACCACACGGGCTCAACGCCACCATGCACTGTTCCCTCATCCCTGCGCGTACTGCAGACAAAGCAACAACTTTGCTCAGCCTTAGTGCTCCTCCGTGCTCCACATACCCACAGCGCACACCCCTCTTACCCCCAGTCATCCTCATCGTCAAATACCCTGCACAAGCGACAACCCAGTGGCGCTTTCAAACGACTGGGTCCCACGTCGCCGGACCCAGCTGACCGTTCCCACAAATGGCCCAAATCCTTTCATGCCGCTGATGTATCTGGCGGGGGAGTCCATTCCTTTCCCACATGCGCCGTCTGCCTCGGATGCGAAGCCCACTCCATGCCAGTCATATTCTGCCCCGCAGAAAAGACTTGGGACAACAAACACGATGTTTATGCCAAATGTGTCGAGCGCAAGCTCTACGCAAAAATCAGCGGAATACAGATCTGCACCTCTTGGCAGCGCTCTGAAGGATGTTCGGACAAACACACACCAGCCCACCTGTGCTCTGGATGCGGATCTGCTCTACACGGAGCTCACACATGCCCTCGAGCACAGAAGAAAGCAACCACAAACTCCCTATAAGCCGGATGCATGGGAGGCTGCTCTCCGACGAGCCAACCTCCTTAATCGTTTTAATAGCATACCTAATGGACTCCGATACGGTTTTAAAGTAGATTTCCCCAATATCACACATGTTCAATCCCCACCAAATTCCCCTTCATCAAACATATATCACGTAGAACTAAATAAGATCATACAGAAAGAAGTTATCAAAGGTAGATACATCGGACCCTTTCCTCTCACTACTATCCTTTCCGCAATCGGCCCTTATCAGTCATCCCCGCTATCCATCATTCCCAAACCGGGACGACCGGGTAAATTCAGACTCGTTCAGAATTTTTCGTTCCCACTTTCCCCAACCCCTTCCAACCCACAACCTTCAGTCAATTCATACGTGACCGCTTCTAACTTCCCAGCCTCATGGGGGAAATTCTCAATCGTCCTCCATCTAGCTTCAAAACTCCCTCCTCAATCCGAAGCTGCCACTCGGGATGTAGCTGAAGCCTACAGAACTATCCCACTACATCCGTCACAATGGCCGGCGGCGGTCGTACGTACATCACCCACCCATGGATGTATTGACACATGCACAGCTTTCGGAGCAACCCCCTCAGCAGGTAGCTATGGTCACCTTGCGGATGCTGCTGCTGAAATCTTCCGACACCGTGGCATCGGACCACTAGATAAGTGGGTCGACGACCACATTTTCTTCCGAATTCGTAACACGCACCTAACCAAATATAACCAAATGCGAGCACTATGCCATAACCAAATCACGCAGCAGAACATGCTCCAGGCAGGCAGTCGTGTTTGGTTCACCGGCTCCACCAACGAAGACGGATCCACCCAAGAGTTTAATGAGAACTGTGCCCACCCTATTGCCTGCCTGTCGTATGCCTCCCCCCGATCGCACCACGACAGCCTTTTTACATACGACCTATCCGACATAGACAGAGTCTCTGCAGAACTAGGCATCCCCTGGGAGATCTCAAAGGATCAACCATTCGGACCGTCTACTACCTACATAGGCTTCAGATGGCACCTAGACAAAAGACTCGTTGAGCTGACCCCGGAGAAACGTGACAAATACTTACATGCAATTGACAAATGGGAGCAGCGCCGTGAACACTGCCTCAACCACATCAGCAAACTCTATGGCAAACTATTACACACCGCCTCCTTAATTCCCGAAGGAAGGGCGTACCTAACAGGCTTCGAGCGCATGTTAGCAGTATGCGCATCGAAGCCGTTCCTACCACACCGCCCTGACAAGGCCATAGCGGACGACTTAAAATGGTGGAGGCAAGTACTCTCAGCGAACAAAGCTCGGTGCCCCATAACGCTCCCCCGATCACTTTTCAACCCACAGGCATTTTCAGATGCTAGTTCTGGCATTGGCATCGCTATCATCATCGGCGACTGGTGGCGTGCCTGGAGACTCATCCCAGGATGGCAAATGCACGACAACAGCAAACGAGACATCGCTTGGGCAGAAGCCATTGGTTTCGAGTTCCTTATCACCACTCTCTCTGGCCTCCTGGAGCATCCCAGACACGTCGTCGCTTACGGGGACAACACAAGTGTTGTCGAAAGTTGGCGGGTCGGCAGACACCGCAACAAAGACATCAACGACATCTTCAAGCGCATCCACTCCTTCATTGGCTCTGACGCATCCCGCATTCGGAGCGTACTTCCCGTCTTCACACCCAGCGCCTGCAACCCAGCTGACGACCCGTCTCGGGGCATCTACGGCCCTCTCCACCTCCTCCTCCCTCATTTCCCCATCCCTCAGCACCTTTCCCAATCCATCGTCGATTTTTCCGACCCCATCACCCCTGCCGAGGCACTTGCCCTCAGAAACGGACTCTACTCCGCTCCCGCTGCTAAATGCATTAACCGCATTATGCGAGAGCAGGAACTTTCCGAGTTCCTCTCTTCCGACCAGAGAGAACTTGACCTCCTCCTCCAGCACGCTGCCTCCTCGCGCTTCTAATGGGCTCTCCAAACCCAGATTCAACCGCCCGTTTCAATTGGCTCCCTCCACTGCACCAATTCGGAACTCCAAACCAAAGCCTTACAAGGCAGATCTCACCCCTCTCCCGTCTTCGCTTCGCCCCCACTGCCTTGCCCGCCAACGTCTCCTGTTATGGCTCCCTGCCAGCACCCCCCCGAGATCCACTCGACCTGCCCCTGGAAAAGAGCTCTCAGAACTCAAGCTTGACCACATCCTGTTTACCATAGGCGCATCCTTGAAGGACTCCACCAAAGAAGTCTATGGCACTGGCCTACTCATCTTCCATGTCTACTGCGACATCAACGAGATCCCAGACAATCTCAGAGCACCGGTATCCACCAACACGTTCGCTGCATTTGTCTCCAGCTGTGCAGGCGCATACTCCGGCTCCACCATCGGAAATTACGCCGCAGGCATCAAGGCATGGCATAAACTCCATGGCCTCAATTGGATGGTTAAAGAGTCTGAATACAAAGCCCTCCTAGAAGGTGCGGCGAAACTTGCTCCTACTTCCTCCAAACAGAACAAATGTTCCCCATTCACCACAGAAATACTCGAACAGTTCCACCTAACAATGAACCTAGATGACCCACTAGACGCAGCAATTTTCGCGTGCCTCGTCTGCTCCTTCTTTTGCATAGCTCATCTTGGTGAATTCACAGTCAAAGCCATCTCAAGATTCAACCCTGCTGAACACATTACTCGCTCAGGCGTTTCACTCACACAGAACCATGAGAACCTTCCCGTCCTTCGCTTCTCGCTCCCCATTACCAAGACTACCATGACTGGTGAAGAAGTCTACTGCGCTCCGCACCTCCCGGACTCCTGCCTTGACCCCAAAAATGCACTAGACCGCCACTTCCGCCTTAACCCGGTGTAGAGACTGGTACGTCTCTACATTCGTATTCCCCTATTCTCCCATCTTCCGTCGTCCCCTATAACCCCTAATACCATATCCTGTCACCGACCGTCGAAGTCCGGGCATGTCTGGATAGTCCGGTACCACTGGACTAGCTCGGACTAGCTCGGACTAAGACCGCTATACCGAATGTACTGTCCCATTTGTCTCAAACTCTTTTTGGTTTCATTTGTACTGATACATACATATTACCACCGACCCTATGGGTCGGTCTTCTCTTAAGATTAGTCTCCTTGATCGTAGTTAGGGTCCGGGTATACCCAGACTATAAATGTTTGTACATTGGAAAATATGATTAGCTTCCGTTTTGGCTCACAACTACCGTCACCGTCACCGTCTACCGTCTACCGTCTAACGTCTACCGACTCGCTGTCCAACGTCTTTACGCTTCTTCCTTCTCTTCGCCGTCGTCCTTACTGTTGACCGGACTACCGGACTAAACAACCGACTCTACCGCTAACGACCGGACTTCGACCGGACTATTGAGTCGGACTCCTCGGGCTTCTTCTCTACTTCTTCCCCACTTTCTAAGAGTCCCTTTCTTTCACGCTAAATCCAGTAGGACTTGTCCTACCACACAGACTAGCATCTTTACAGCGCACTACGTCTACATCCATGGCGTTGGGATCTTTGGGAGTGGGGGCGGGGGTGTTGTAGGAGCGGTAGGAGTTTTGGGATCCTCCGGTACGGAGGCAAGCAACTTCTCTGGCTCTTTCGAACTGGGTATGGAAGTGGGAGGCCTTCTCGTACCATTCTTTGGCAGTGGTAGGAGGGGTGTCCATGGAGTAAACGCGGCGCATTAGGGGTTCAGGGAGTCCAACGGAATAGAATCCGATTAGGACATTTTCGTCAGTGATGTTAGCGAGGGCGGCGTTACTGATGAAGCTGGCAGTGTAAGCGGCGAGAGTGGGGAGGTATTCCCCTTTCTTCTTGGGGTGGGGATTCATGCGAGTGTTGGATAGCCATGAGATGGCATTGGCGATGGTGTCCTTAAGTACAAAGGACTTTTTGAACGACTTGCAGAAGTCGGCGAAGGTTCCAAAGTGGATTGTGGTAGAGGTAACCGCTTGCTGTCTAAAAGTATTCGCCCAGACCAAGGCAGATCCTTTTGTCATGTAGGAGAGAGCAAAGGCGATTTGTTTGTCGTTGGTATCATAGACTGCTTCGTTTACTTTGAGGTAGAAACGAACAGTGTTCAGCCATTGGTTGGCGGTGTCTGGAGACCCATCGAAGGGTTCGGGGTTACCAAGGCGGAGTTCAGTGGGTTTGGTAGTCATGGGGGTAAGAGGCGGAGGTGGGAGGTTAAAGATTTGTCCGGTGAGGGCGATCGGTGTAGGGGAAGGAGGAGTTGGGACACGAGGGATGGAAAGGGAAGCAGAGAGTTGATGGGAGAGGTCTAAGATATCATCGTCCTCTTGTTGGGAGGGGAGAGCAAGGTCTGGGTCAAGGGAAGAATCTTCGTTGTTTGACGAAGTCTCAGAGGATTCAGATGGTTCCTGAGGGGAACGGTTTCGGGGTGGTCCCCAAAGGGACGGAGGGAGTCGAGGTCGTTGGGCAATGGTGGAGCAGTACTACAGCGATGGTAGCTGCGAAGAGTAGCTTAGATCTTTTGTTACACTCGGCCCGGGTGGGGACGAGCGTAGCCTCGAAAGACTAAGGTTCAAAGGTTCAAAGAGAAAGCGTGCACTTTAATGGTAGCACGAAGTCCAAGGAAGACGTTCCACAGAGGAACACAAGGGTTTCAAGGTTCAATGGTTCAGAGGTTCAAAGCGACTGGTCGAGTGCCAGAAGGAGCTTGAGACAGAGGAACAGATTCAAGGTATTGATCGAGGAGATCTAAGCTAAAGTACAAGGATAGGTATAGCGGGATTATATACCCGGTTACAAGACTAAGGGCAGGCATATTCAAGGCAGGTCATAGAACATGATAGAAGGAGACGGAATGTGGGGGAAGTAATCGCTGACGAAGCAATTGAGATAAGAGATAGGGAAAGTAAGCATTGGTGAGTCAGCGATAAAAGAAATAGTGTCCGGGTCGAGAATTGAACAAACGAGTTCAGTATAAGTACAAGACAAGTACGAGAGAAGTGTAAAGAGAGGTAAGGAGAAAGAGCAAGTTGTAACAACAAGTGTCGATGACTTTGGTAATGCAATCTGGATCAATCAGCTAAATGGGGAGTTTCATTGCTTTTGAGGAGAAGGATACAACTACAGAAGCACATGTAAGGAAAGGAGAGACTTGTGTCAAACAAGTTCTCCTTTTTAAAAATCCCAGAAGAAGTGAACCTTTCATATGGCCACTTCATCTTCTTCGTCATCATCTTCAATCTCCTTTAACTCAGGGAGATCGTTAATGGAGACTTTCTGGACTTTCTTTCCCTTTTGTCCAGTGGAGGGAAAGTGAGAACATTCATTGCTAAGATGTCTGCTTTTTCAGCAGTGGAAGCAAAGTCCTTTCTCAATGCATCACTTTCACTCTTCTGGAGTGAGCTTGGCAACACAAACTGCATCTACATCCATGGCATTGGGGTCTCTAGTAGGAGTGGGGGTATTGTAGGAGCGGTAGGAGTTTTTGAGATTCTCCAATGCAAAGGTGGGCAACCTTCCTGGCTCTTTTGAATTGGGTATGGAAGTGGGAGGCTTTCTCATATCACTCCTTGGCTTTAGTGCGGGATGTATCCATGGAGTATATGTGGCACATCAGGGGTTCAGGAAGTCCGACGGAGCAGAATCCAATTAGGACATTATCATCAGTGATATTGGCAAGAGTGGCATTGCTGATGAAGCTAGCAGTGTAGGTGGCAAGAGTGGGGAAATATTCTCCCTTCTTTTTGGGATGAGGGTTCATGTGGGTATTGGATAGCCAAGAGATGGCATTGGCAATGGTGTCCTTGAGTATGAAGGACTTCTTGAACAAGTCGCAGAAGTCGATGAAGGTTCCGAAGGTAATGGAGGTAGTAGTAACCACTTGCTGTCTGAAAGTATTTGCCCAGACCAAGGCAGATCCTTTCGTCATATAAAAGAGAGCAAAGGCGATTTGTTTGTCATTGGTGTCATAGACTGATTCATTTACTTTGAGGTAGAAACAAACAGTGTTCAGCCATTGATTGGCTGTTTCTGGGGATTCATCAAAGGGTTCAGGGTTACCAAGGCAGAGTTCAGTGGGTTTAGTGGTCATGGGGTTACAAGGTGGTGGCAGAAGAGGAGGGGGGTTAAAGATTCGTCCAGTGAGGGTGATAGGTGTAGGAGAGGGGGGAGTGGGAATATGAGGAATAGAAAGGGAGGCAGAGAGCTGGTAGGAGAGGTCTAAGGTATCGTTGTCCTCCTGTTGGAAGGAAAGGGCGAGGTCTGGATCAAGGGAGGAGTGTTCATTGTCAGATGAAGGTTCTGAGGGTTCAGAAGGTTCCTGAGAGGAACGGTTTCAGGGTAATCCTCAGAGAGATGTGGGGAGTCAAGGTTGTTGAGCAATGGTGGAGTGGAGCTACAGCAATGGTAGCCATGAAAGGTAGCTTAGATCTTTTGTTATGTGTTACAACTCATGGCATCACGTGATGTCATTCTTTTCTTTTGCCTTAGACTTCCTCTGACCACCTTGTCTCTGGAACCTTCACCTCCCTGTCCTCACCCCCTCGCCTCCCCTTCCTTGCCCCTTGCCCTCGTTCCCTCATCTGGTCCCTTGCCCCTGTTTCCTCACCCCCACCTTGTCTCCCATAGATCTCTCTAGACCCCCTATGGACATGTATATTGTCTTCCTCTTTGCCTCTTTGTCTCTTGCCTCGTCTTTGTCTTCTTTGCCTCATGTCTCAAACCTTGTACCCATATCTCGGGTTCCTTCATCTTCCTTGTCTTCCCTTCTCTTTGATCCCTGTCCTCATCTTCTTTGCCTCATGTCTTGGACCTTGTACCCATATCTCGGGTTCCTTTGTCTTCCTTGCCTCGTGTCCTCTTATCTCAGACCTTGTACCATTACTTTGGTTCCTCGTCTTCTCTTCTCTTTGATCTCCGTGTCCTCGCCTTCTCTCGGACCTTGTACCACTATCTTGGTTCCTTAGATCTCCTCAGACTTCCTCATATCTCCTTGTCCTTGTCTTTGTTTCCTTTCTTGTCTTGGTCCGTGCACAGCCACACACACTATATAAGCCCTCGTCTCTGTACCTTGTACCCTATCTTAGTCTACCTTATGGTGGACACCTTGTATCCCTTGTACCCTTGTACCACCACTCTGCCGTCTACCTAGTAGGCCAGCAACCATGAACCTTCTTCACTTGTGATTGTGTGTCCCTTCGTACCTGAGGAAACCTGCCCTCAATCTTCACCCCCCTTGAATGTGTGGTCAATCTGCTGGCTAAGGTTCTACTTCTTGGTTCCACCAGCCGTCGCTGCTACAGTGGGACCAGTCGTAACATTACGCTTGGCCTGGGTAGGGACGAGCACAGCCATGAAAGACTAGGTCCAAGGTTCAAAGAGATAGCATGCACTTAATGGTAGCACGAAGTCCAAGGAGGATGTTCCACTTTAGAGTGGGAACAGACTTGGTCAAAGGTTCAAGGGTTCTAGGGTTCAAGGGTTCAGAGGTTCAAGGCGACTGGAGTTTAAGCCAGAAGGAGCCAAGACAGATAGATGCGATTCGAGGAGATCTAAGCTGAGGTACAAAGGGTAGATATCGTTGGTTTATATACCCAGTTACAAGGTTAAGGGTAGGCATAGTTAGGGCAGGTATGGAGAGTCATAGAATGGAGTGGAAGGTGGAGGAAGTAGTCGCTGATGAAGCAAGTGAGATAACAGATAACAGATGGATAGGTGTGGATGAGTCAGCAACAAAAAGAAATAATGTCCAAGGTTGAGAATCAAACTGGTGAGTTTGGTACAAGTACAAGTAAAAGTGTAAGAAGAAAGGAAAAAGAACAAGTTGTAACAGAGGGTATGAATGATCTTGAACTAGACAGAACTTGGAAGAACCGGGTTTGGGAATGATGCCCAGTGGGGCAGTGTGAAAAGGACTGATGATGGATTCTAGGCAGTCTGGGGAAAAAGGACCTGCCTGGGAGGTGACAAGATGGCAAAGGTAAAGTAGAGGGAAGAACAAACCTGAATAATGTTTGGCTTGCAATTCAGATTTGATGTAATCGAGAATAAAATCTAAGTGTTCTAAAGTGGACCAATAATTGTCTGGAGTAAAGGATGAAGACTGAAGGTAAGAGTCTGGGACACCAATTCTCCAACCATTGCAGATGCCTTTTGGTACATCCACAAACTGTTATGACTTGTTCTTCTCTTTACTTCACTTTACGCTTTTCTTGTACTCACATCGAACTCGCCTGTTCAACCCTCTATGTGGACATTATTTTCCTTATCGCTGACTCACCCATGTTTACTCTCCTTATCTCACTTGCTTCGTCAGCGATCACTTCCTCCACCTTCTGCTCTGTTCTATCGCTCTCTATGCCTGCCCTAGTTAGGCCTGCCCTAAAGTCTTGTAACCAGGTATATAAACCCGCTATACCTATCTCTTGTACTCTAGCTTAGAACTCCTCGATCATCACCTTGAATCTATTCCCTTGTCTCAAGCTCCTTCTGGCTATTGACCAGTCGCCTTGAACCTTGAACCTTCACAACCTTGAAACCCTTGTGTTCCTTCACAGAACGTCTTCCTTGGACTTCATGCTACCATTAAGTGCACGCTATCTCTTTGAACCCATGAAAACTAGTCTTTTGAGGCTGCGCTCATCCCTACCCAGGCCAAGCATAACAAAAGATCTAAGCTATCTCTCTCTCGCGGCTACCATTGCTGTAGTACCACTCCACCATTGCTCAATGACCTCGACTCCCTCCATCCCTCTGGGGACTACCTCGAAACTGTTCCCCTCAGGAACCCTCCAAATCCTCTGAAACTTCGTCTGACAACGAAGACTCTTCCCTTGACCCAGACCTTGCCCTTCCTTCCCAACAAGAGGAAGATGACACCTTAGACCTCTCTCACCAACTCTCTACCTCCCTTTCTATCCCTCGCGTCTCAACTCCCCTGTCCCCTACACTGATCGCCCTCACCGGACAAATCTTCAACCTTCCCCCACCACCGCCTCTTAGCCACATGACTTCTAAACCCACTGAACTCCACCTTGGCAACCCTGAACCCTTTGATGGGTCCCCAGACACTGCCAACCAATGGCTGAACACTGTCCAATTCTATCTAAAGGTAAACGAGGCAGTCTATGACACCAACAACAAACAAATTGCCTTTGCTCTTTCCTATATGATGAAAGGATCAGCCTTGGTCTGGGCAAACACTTTCAGACAGCAAGCGGTTACTTCTACCTCTATCCACTTTGGAACCTTTGCTGACTTCTGCAAGTCATTCAAAAAATCCTTCGTACTGAAGGACACCGTTGTCAATGCCATCTCTTGGTTATCCAACACGCACATGAACCCTCATCCCAAGAAAAAGGGAGAATACCTCCCTACCCTTGCCGCTTATACCGCCAACTTCATCAGCAACGCCACCCTCGCCAATATCACTGACGAAAACGTCCTAATCGGATTCTATTCTGTCGGACTTCCCAAACTGCTGATGCGCTGTGTCTACTCCATGGACACCCCCCCACCACCACCAAAGAATGGTACGAGAAGGCCTCCCACTTCCATATCCAATTTGAAAGAGCTAAGGAAGTTGCTCACCTCCGTACTGGTGGATCCCAAAACTCCTATCGCCCCTACAACACTCCCGCCCCCACTCCCAAAGACCCCAATACCATGGACGTAGACGTAGTCCGTGTTGCCAAACTCACTCCTGAAGAGCGAAAGCAATGCATTGAGAAGGGACTATGTTTCCACTGCTGAAAAAGTGGACATCTTAGCAATGAATGTCCTAACTTTCCTTCCTCTGGACGAAAAGGAAAGAAGGTTCAGAAAGTCTCTGCCAATGATCTCCCAGAATTAAAGGAAATTGAAGATGATGACGAAGAAGAAGAAGTGGCCGTATGAAAGGTTCACTTCTCTTGGGATTTTTAAAAAGGAGAACTCATTCGACACAAGTCTCTCCTTCTGTTACGCTTGGCCCGGATAGGGACGAGCGTAGCCTCGAAAGACTAAGGTTCAAAGGTTCAAAGAGATAGCGTGCACTTAATGGTAGCACGAAGTCCAAGGAAGACGTTCCGCAGAGGAACACGAGGGTTTCAAGGTTCAGAGGTTCAAGGGTTCAGAGCGACTGGCCAAATGCCAGAAGGAGCTTGAGACAAGGGGAATAGATTCAAGGTGATGATCGAGGAGATCTAAGCTAAAGTACAAGGATAGGTATAGCGGGTTTATATACCCGATTACAAGATCTAGGGCAGGCATATTCAAGGCAGGTCATAGAACGTGATAGAAGGAGACGGAATGTGGAGAAAGTAATCGCTGACGAAGCAATTGAGATAAGAGATAGGGGAAGTAAGCGTTGGTGAGTCAGCGATAAAAGAAATAGTGTCCACATAGAGGATCAAACAAGCGAGTTCGTTGTAAGTACAAGACAAGTACAGGAAAAGCGTAGAGAGAAGAGAAAGAAAGAACGAGTTGTAACATTACCCCCTTACCAGCCCTGAGACCACGTCGAAAGGCAACTAAAGCCCCATGCAGGAGTATCCGGGGGAACCGGTGATGTTAGCGTAACCGGTTTCATCGATAACATCGTCTAATTCGGGAGAGGGGGAGCGACATGCAGGGGAAGCAGACCTACGAGGAGGGATGGGGAGACCTCGTCCAGAGTTGGAGGACCGATAAGAACAAGAAGAGCGGGAGGAACTAGAGGAGGTGTTGGAACCTCATTGTGGGTTCCTAAACGACTCAGGAGCTGGCGTTCCGCGAGAACGACCAGAGATGCGAGCGGCTAGAGGTTGGTGTCCCGGAGGACGAGTGGCTGAGAGCCGACTGAGGAGAACGGGGCGGTGAGTGGCAATAGGGCAATTGGCCTGGCTGTGGCCTGGTGCCCACTGGCAACATCCCATAACTGGGCCCTGGTACACAGGGCAGTTGTGGCGTATGTGCCCAAGGCGATGGCATTGAAAGCAGGCGTCGCGGTATCTTGGGTCGGAAGGAAGGAGGGGATTGGTGCGGAGATGACCATATCGTAACTGGCTCTGATGGGTATAGGTTCTTTCGGTCTCATTCATAGCGTGGAGTTCCTCTGGGGATAGGGCGGACGAGGAGGCAGACGGGGTGGAAGGGGAGTGCGCCGAGTGATAAGAAGGAGACGAGGAACTGTCTTCGTCACGCTGTAGAGGATATATGCCAGAGTTGGCAATTCTGGAGGTGGCGAGCTCGACAGCGTATCTGTCGATGTCCTGGAGGAACTCTCCAAACTCCATTTGGTACATGACCTGGTGGAGTTCTCGTAGGATGTTCTGCTGGGTGGATGCTACCCAGTTGCGATCCATGCGATCGGTGGAGAAAGCGGTGATCTCATTGGTGACAAGGGAAAGGCGTTGGGTTTGGAGGAAAGCCTTGTATAAGGCGAGGAACGTGGAGTTCATGTCTAGATGAGAATCGATGGGGATGGCCATGCCGGTGTCGCAAATGTAGCGAGAGACGTTGTTGGAGTAACGGGGGGAAGGGGTTCCTTCTCTGATGGCGTTGGCGTAGATAGGAATATCGACGGCGATGATGGGTCTAGGGCTGGGTACGGGAGGAGGAGCGAAGCGAATAGAGGAAGGAGAGACGGGAGATTAAGGAGTAGGATGAATAATAGGAATAGTCAGAGATACGGTTTCGTCGGGAGAGACATGGAAAGTGACGCTGCGGGTGGGAGGTTCAATGGCGTCGACGGGGTTGGAGCCCCATCCGGGGTCAGCGAGCGTAGAGGAGGGAGAAGGTGGGGATGAGGCGGTAACAGAGGATTCGGAGGTAAGGGAGGTTTGTTGGGAAGACATGTTGTTTATGGTGGGAGAGGCTACGGAGGAGAGAAGACGGAGGGATGAAGTTTTTTATAATCTGAAAGGGCGGACTTTGCATTTTTCAGATTCCGTTCTGGGGTCCAAGAGTCTTCTTCTGCGGAGTAGCCTCTCCATCGGATAAGGAACATGCAGCGAGAAGGGGCGCCGCGGTGACGTAGGATCTTTTCTATTTCATATTCTTCTTCTCCTTGGATAAGGTCAGGTGGTGGAGAAGGGAAGTTCGGGCCATGTACGCTGTTTTCGCAATAGGGCGATAGGAGAGAAGCATGGAAGACGGGGTGAATTCTCCAGGTTTTCGGGAGGTGGAGTTGATAAGTGAGGGGAGATAAGACCTTTGTGATGACAAAGGGTCCTTCTCGCTTCGGATCAAACTTTGGAG
>JBBPTD010001098.1:0-12939 GCA_038093895.1 Boletus aff. mottiae
TTATCAATACAGCACGTATCGCTCCATGCCCAGTTGAATCCGGAGTCCCGAACAATCTTGCAAAACGTTTGCAGCTTGTCATGAGTCGGAGATTCATCAAGGTCATACACCACTATGTGTATCACTTTCTGCAACAATGGTTCATAATCTTCCCACTTGTGCGATAGCATCACATATTGGACGTATTTTTGTATTTCTCGCTTGATCTGGACGTAGTTGATGCGTGTTGTTGTTGACGATACGAGTTCTTTAAAGATTGGTAGGGATTCGGATGCAGATGCCTGTTCGGCCCTATCATGGAGACGGCCAGTGGTTGTGTTGATGAGCACACGTGGGGAACGACGTATAGTGCGCTGAATAATTCTGCGAATCGTTGCTCGTGTGGTCGATGGGCTGATATACTGGTTGCCATATTCTGTTGATCAATGTGAACAGGTCATCCTTATCACGGTAAATAGGGCGCGACTCACGTTGAATGTTTGGATCAGGCGACTGTGCCATCTTCAAGAGCATCGTCTCAAACGCATCGGCCGCATCGTCGTACTCTCCTGCCATGTGTAATGCTGCATGCTTCCACTTGTAGCCCCATGGCAACTGCGGATCGAGCTGGATCACCTGGTGGTAACGAGTCAGCTAGAGTTGATGGATGAGAGCAACGACGATGATACCTGGTTTGAATCGTCTAGAGCTTGCTTCCACGACCCGGTTGCCAAAAGTGCCTCGCTTCGCCTGATGAGAATGGCTTCAAGGTATGGGATAGGGGATTGAACGACAACGCAATCATATAGTGGGAGATGGCTTCGTCATGTCTCTGGGCTTCCACTGGTGTGTCCCCAAGATGTAACAGTCTCTCGCAGGAACGCTGCCTAAAGTCTGGGGGGAAAAATTACGTGAGCGACAATACCGCGAGATACACGACCACTCACCTATAGCCCATTGAAGAGAGTCACCGTGTAGGTCTGCCTCCCCTCCCAACTCGCTCGCCATTTCGTGGAAACACACGACTGCATCCTTAGTGCGACCTGCTGCGTACAGGGCATCGCACAGATGTTGCCGAATCACCGTGGTGATGTTATCGAATTGCCAGTCGAATATCTGCCAGAGACGGTGAGCGACATCAATACGTCGCGTCACGAGACTTACCAGCGAGATAATCCATAGCAGTTGGCTCTCACGGTGGCTCATTTGGGCTCGCGCATGCTCGAACGACTCAATCGCACCCTCGTAGTCACTGCGTTCCATAAGCGAGTTTCCAAGAAGAAGATACATATATGCCTGATGGAAAATGTCAGAAGCAATGTTTCCATGCATTGGCAGGTCATGGACATGCCTGGACAAGATAACATATTAAGTTGGAGGTGACTGTAGCGATGAGCTCGTCTACACGCGACATAGCATCGAGGCGCTCTCCAGCCATAAATACAATGATCGCCTGAGGATATCAGCAAGTGACGTGCGCCAAAAATACAGAAACACAGACCTTGATTAGAAGGAGAAAGGCGACGTGAGATGGATAGGAGTGTGCGAGTGCGATGTCACAGGTGCGGTAGCCCTTGCGCTTTTCACCCTTGCCGACAAGCGCTATACTCTTTGCAATGTAACCGATGACGGACGGCTGAATCTCAATGGCCTGGGTGAAGATCAGCGCCAGCGCCAGCGAATGTGAGAGCGGATCAACAAACACCTTTTCGGCATCTGCGAGGGCTGTATCCCACTCCAGCAGACGACCACGCACGAGAGCCCGACTAACGAGTACATGATGCTTGGTATTCTGAGGGATGGTCATTAATGCCTCCGCATTTTTAAGCTGATCCTGCTTCCATAAACCGAGGGCAGCTTCGTTGATCTGAAGGTCTGGTTCCTGGAAAGTGGGGTGTAGAGGAGACAATAGGATTGAATCCTGTGCGGAAACAAGATTGGAGCAAGAAATTTGATTAAGTGCAACGTAATACAAGGAGACATGCTACTTACAGCGACCCCAAGCAGACTCGAGAGTTTGAGAGCTCCTGCCTGAAGTGCGTATACAATAGGGTCAGTCCGACGCGAACGATGAGAAATCGAGCAACTCTTACTGGGGTGGAATCAGGTAGATCATCAACGTGACTTCCCGATGTCGAAGGCTGTTCGTCTCGCTCAGGAGTGGATGACTGACATAGTCAGTAAAGTATGACGTAGTCCAATAATACATGTCACTTACGGTGATACGGGACAGACTTTCAATGATGATTTTCCCGCTTTTTCTACCAACTGCAAGGAACCGGTTGTCTGGTGAGACTGCGATCGACGAAATGTCTTCAGGGTGTTCGATAAGACCAAGTTGAGTGTGTGTCGACGCGTCTCTGAACGTGACGGTTCGTTTCGTAGAGTATACAATAAATTTGCCGTGTTTTGGTAGAAAGATGCACGAAAACGTGTCGCTATCAGGAGCAGGCCACTCCAAGACAACTGACCCTGTAGATGCTTCGAGTTTTTTGATTTCGTTGTGGGATACAACAAAGAGGTGGCTGTCAGACCAAGAGAGACCATTGTTGAAGGACGCGGTGACTGTCACTTTGATGTCCATGAGCAAGCGGCCATCATTGCTGTCGTATACTCGAACGCAATCACTCGTGGCTGTCGCGATTCGATCGCCCTGCGGTGAGTATTTTGCTGCTATGACCGTCCTAGAATCGCTGTGGCGGAGTAGTAGTAATTGTTTGGACGTTGCAATGTCCCAGACCGAGGTTGTGCCACTTTGTGATGCTGCGACGAGTCGTGTCGCGTCGGGCGAGAAATCGACCCCCAAGACGGAGGACATCTTTTCCTCTTGCCAAAAGACTTGTTCGTGCGTCTCTGCGTTCCACACCAACACGTCGCCCCATACTGTCCCCGCTGCGATCCTGCTGCCGTCCTTGGATACAACGAGACACGAGACAGCTCTTGCTTCCATTGTTGCCATCTCTTTGCCGTCTTCCACTCGCCACACTCGAACCCCTAAACTGCCGTTCACTAGATACTCGCCATTAAGGAAAAATATCACCAATGCCCGCATCCAACCGCCGCCGTCGAGTTCAACTGGATTACGGCGTTCTTACTCGAGATCAGCAGCCTTCGAGGTGCGCTCCGTGTTGTCAAGACGCACCAGTGATTGTAGACGACATGGTCAACAGTCGTTGGCGACACGGTGTAGCAGCCTGATCTGAGGGCAATAGTGGGTCAAGGGGCAAAGTGCGGTTTCTCCACATTATGCCCTTTCTTGATTGGGGTTCGTGTTGGGTTCGTACACACGGTCCGTCACAGGCCGTGACTCTGGCCCGTCCAATCCGGATTACCGAAGTTAGACCCGCTCATGCCCACGCGCATGATACAAGTATGATCACTTGCGTTCTTGCTCAATATCTCAATCTTCATCGGGTCTGACAACCGTCAAACTCGAGCCCGAGCGTACGCCAAAGTGAGCATGTAGAACTTCCTGCTACTGGTTGATTGCCGGGCCGCAGGACATCGCTTAACATGACCATGATCGTCACATGCGTGCCCGGCGTCGTTGGAAAGATCGTGTGGGTCGGCAAGGTTTAAGCCTTCGCTCGTCGTGCCAGTGGCCTGAGCATGCAACTACTGCTCAGGTACGTCTCGTCAAAGTTCGTGTCCACCTAAACATGTGGTCCCATTAGAACACAAAAGTGAGACAGACTCACCCAGCTCAGCTCATAATCTCATCTCTCCCGGGCTGCGGATGTGTATCCTTATCATAGCGCCTATACGGTGGGTAGCACACGAGCAGCACGAACTTGATGGGAATGGATTACGTAATGGATGCCAGTGTGACGTCACATTGAAGATGAACACGTTTGCGTCACTGCGGAAACGTTTTGGCAGAGACAACCATGACGATCTAGTAAGTCGCCCTCTTCAACCAAATGCCCAGCTAACCCAACTTGACAGCTACACGCTCACGTTTATGCTCCTTGCAGCAGAAGTAAGTCAAAAACCCCATACGCAAAACCCACTCACTCACAGGTATCTGTGTAGATGGTCACGTTCTGCATCCTCGTGTTCCCGCTTCCATACACCGTCCGCAAGCACCTCTTTCGATTTTTCTCCGAGAGCCCCATCGTCGCCAAAATCGCGTATGGTCTCAAGATTTCGTTCATTTTTGTCGGCGTTCTCTTTGCAGACGCTCTCCAGCGCATGTTTAGGGTCACGGCTGAACTGGACTCAGCCCGCACAGATCATACCGTTCACGACGTTCGTACCGAGTCGTCGTTCGCCGCGCGCAAGTTTTAGTAGGTCGTTGATATGTTGGGTGGTTGTGGTTGCTCATGGTATCTCGCAGTGCCCAGCGGAACATGTATCTGACCGGGTTTTGTTTGTTCCTTTCCCTCGTCTTGACGCGCACGTTCTCGATCGTGCTCGATCTCATTCAAACGCAAGAGGATTATGCCAAGTTGAAAAAGGCGGCAAGTGTTCCGTTTGTCTTTGTTCGTGAGCCTATCTGACAATCCCGAACCTGCTAGACGGCAACGACCTCGAAGAACAACATTGCATCGAATGATCAGGCAAAGCAGATCGAGGAGCTCAAGAAGAAACTGGCAGAGAGTGCAGCTAAGAACCGTGACCTCGGTTCGTCCGTTTGTCACCCTTGTTGGTTCATGACACGTACTCATGCGTGGGGATTTTCGCAGAGATTGTGAAGAAGCAAGCCGCGCAGAATGCAGAAGAGTATGATCGCCTTGCGACCAAGTATAATGAAGCGACCGGCCAGACGTCGAACAAGAAGTCGGACTAAAGCGATGGCTTGGGAAAGCTCCTTGTTGATCTCGTCGATCATGGAACAAAGGCTGTACTGTGTATCATTTTCGTGTGATCCGCGTCTTGACTTGATATCTTGGATCGTATTGATACAAGCACTATGTCTACATCTATTTATTACGAGTTGAATGCAAATGATCATTGTGTACGCGACATGTGCAGTATTGAAAACCCGTTCATCTTTTACCGTGGGCACTCCGAGGTTCCTCCTTCCTTTTTCAAGCCAACGTTTACCTCTTTCATGCCTTGGTACTTTTCGTCGTGGTTCCCCCGCAAAGATACAACACCTCCACAGTCGCACAATACCCCAGAAGTCGTTCCCGATACAAGTCCCGTTACCAGTTCTGACTCGCTATGGACACGCCTACACAATGACACTCTACCACCCGCAGCAGACCTCTGCCTGGTGTTCGCCTTGGGTGCTGCGTCAGGCGCAGGAGCGCTCCTCGCCTGGCGTCGCTGGGGCATGCGACTCTCAACCGCCGAGTGGATCACTCCCAACGAACTCGCGCGACGACGATGGATCCGCGGCGTCGTCACCAGGTAAGACCCTTCCCTCCATGGTCTACCATGTCCACGACCACGTCCATGACTCTATGCCAACACCTGTCCTGTGCTGTGTCATTGCGCTACGAAAACATTGGATATGTGGTCATGACTTGTGCGCAGCGTCGGGGACGCGGACGATTTTCGGCTGTATCACACGCCGGGGATCGGTTGGCGATGGCCGCTCAAGCTCAAGCGGGTGCCGACGAGGCGAAAAGGTGGGTTTTATCCTATGTTATTCCTCGTGACGAACGATGGATAATGTATCATGATATCATCATGCACGGTGCGGTGTATATGACAGACTTGAAAGATCAGACGATACATGTTCGGATCGCTGGCGTGGATGCGCCAGAGGTGCGTCTCTACGTCTCATGCACAGCTCACGCAGGGCCTCATGATGGTATGTTTGACAGGGTGCTCATTATGGTCGGCCCGGGCAACCTCATGCGGAGGAGAGCCTGGCATGGCTCAGGAAAAGGATCCTTGGGAAAACGCTTTATTGCCGGTTGATCCGCAAAGACCAGTATGGTCGTATCGTGCGTTGCTTGCCTCTTTCATGTATGGGTGTGTATTAACCATTTGTTGCACAGGTCGGGGTCCCGCTTGTTCCCCGGCCGTTTGTGCCCTTGTTCCTGGCCAAGTACCTTGGCAGCTCGCTCGCGCTCGAGATGCTACGCGCTGGTACTGCCACTACATATGAAGAAAGCGGTGCAGAGTATGGTCCCTGGGGACGAGACAAGTATTTGCGCGTTGAAGAAGAAGCGAGGTGAGCGCCTTGTCTCTGTTTTGGGGTGTTGACTCATCGGTGTCTAGGACTGCGAGAAGAGGGATGTGGAAGAATGGTGTCAAGATTGAGATGCCGGGAGAGTACAAGAAACGGTACGCTGCAGCCCTTGGAGAAAAGGAGGACCTGAGTGGTAGTGACAAGAACGATGACAAGAAGAGGTTGTTGTCGAGGTTGACGTCCATGTTGAGGTAAATGTTCCTTTTATAGGACAAGACCTGTATGTAATCGTAGTAAACGATCTACCACGATCTTTGCTTAATTTATCCCCGTAATGTACATCCGCAGCAGCGAAAAGTATATAACAAGCCCCGAGACTCCCTCGTCGGTTCAAGTTGCCCATGAAGCTCGCGACTTTGGCAACACTGACGGTCGCCGTCGCCGTCGGCCACGTCTCCGCCTCGCCCGCAGACGACGTCCTCACCCCGACCGGCGTACCCGCGTAAGTACCCGTCCCACGGCAGTGCCAATCCCCGTCTTGTTGATCTCTCTCGCCCCGTAGCACGAGCGGTCCTCCATTTACCTTCTCATTCAACACGACCGCAGCAGCCCCGTCGGTCCTCTCCGCCCTCTCCTCTCTCATCTCTTCAGAGTCCACCGCGGTCATGCCGTACACCGCTACGACCATGATACCCACCAGCGCCTCGGGCGCGTCCGGGAGCACACCGACTCAGACATCGTCCAGCACGGCGACTCAGACGAGCGGGGCGGGTAGTCTTGGTCTCGTATGGCGATCTGGGGATATCGCTGGGGTTGGTTTTGCGGTACTCGGTGCTGTTGCTGCACTCGTCTGCTAAACACAGCAGCTGGAATACCACGCTCGACGCTCGTGCTGCTGTAGAGTGGCATTCGTTTTGCTTTGCCTTTTTTTCCCAAGCAAAAAGATGCCATGGCTGTCGTTCACACATCGGCACATACACACGCACACAGACTCACTCACAGGCACACGTATGGGGAGGTGAGAGGACGAGCGACGAATGTGCCATTGACAATGCATACATGCTTCCACTACGACGATGACTTTACTTGTGTAAATTTTTATCCCTTTCTTGTCGTAATGGAACCACAGACATTTGGATGGGCATAAACACGGAGGAGTACCTCTGCCTTGGTCTGTTTTAAACTTGGATGGGACGTTCTGACTTTCTGCTCGATGAGCCAAGTTTGAAACTTACCGGCCCGTGCGGTACTTCCGGCAATGGCGAGCATGCGGCCGGCAATCAATCGATCATGGTCATGGGCAAACGGATGGTTCCCGGGCCGGCTCTCGGCTACAACCAGAAGCAAGGCCTTGTTATTTTTAATACACACGCTGAGTCACGTTGGCTGACGCTCAGGCTAGAACTTAACGCTCTTCGGACCCGAGAGAGATCACGCACTGGGAACGCAGGCGACATACTTGGACTATTCTCATGCGCTTGTGAGCCAACGTTGACATTGGTGTTAGGATCACTAGTAGCATCGTCCACAGCTGACGACCAGGGAGCCAGAACATTGACATCCGGTGAAAGCAAGCTGCTTCATCCTCGGTGCAACTCCGCAACGAGGAGCGAACAAAGGGTAAAAGTCGATGCGGCAAAACGCGCTGACATTGTGGATGATGGCCTACTGGATCAATGGTCCTTCGTCCCGCGTGAGTGAGCTAGCGCATGTATGACAGAAAAGTTAGAAGGCGCGCACTTGGACTCTTGTTCTTCGAAGCAGTCCGCACATTCTTGGCGCCCAGCCATCCATGTTGGACCAAAGCGCAGGGTTAGAAACGGATGTTGACGTTAGGATTGACTTTCGAATCGCGACTGCTCTCGGGAAAAAGGTTCTGAGACGAGATGCACCCTGGCACAATGTCGGGGGAGACTCGAGTCGCATATCGCGGTGGTAAAATCGATACATACTACGTCTTCTTCGTGGAGCGAAATGAGTAGATTCGTCAAGATTAACCTGGTGTGGAACGATTTTGTCGGAAACACGGCATTGTCAAGTGCCGAAAAGATGAGGTGATGCCTGTGCACGGGCCGCTGCAAACCCATCGGTTTCCCGATGCAAGGAAGTCGATGTTCCTCAGTTTTCATGTTTGCATCATACGCTCGAAGTTAGTCAATCAGTGTTAGTAGAGCAATGGCAAGGTAGACTGTTCGCTCAAGGACATTATATCAATAATGGATGGGTCCAGTGCCAGAGGTACCATTGACATGATTCATGGTACGTCGTCTGCCAACGACTGCACTACTATAAGGCCCCTGCCACCGCTCTTAGATCTCCCTTCTCCGAGTGGCTGAAGTCCAGGTCGCGCCACTGGAGCTCGGGCCGATCCCGCGATAGGCTTCTTGCCATCGCATACTTAAGCATCTTGACTTCGACGTCGGGCCTCACCCTTTCTTTCTTTCCTCCCACTCGCATCGCTCTCTGCGCTCTCGCGGTTTCGTTGAGGCGACCCTTTTCTACGTCCTCCGAGTCACCGAGTGTACGTTACTCCTTACTCATTTTTCTTGGCTACCCACTGCATGAGCGACCCTCCTTCAGCCTTGTAGGGAGGACCGCTCCTGCAGTGGGTGGGCCAACATGGCATTTTTTGCTTTTCTCTCAGTCAAAAGACGCTACTTGCATTAATGTTCCATTTCCTGTGGTTGCCGTTCGTCCATCGGCGCATATATACACATACACACACACATATATGAGGAGGTGAGAGGAGGTGCGACGAACGTACCATTCATAGTACACGCTCATACTACGAGTGGCTCGTGTTAAAAATTAGCGTTTGGGTGGACAGAACATCTTTAGCTTTGAGCTTGAGTATCGGTTCAACGTTCAACGTTCAACATTCAGGCCACAGACCTTCTGGATGAGTCAAGTCTAAAACTTCCCAACCCACATGCATACATTCACGTTGGCTTACGCTGAAGCTCGAGTTTGACGCTCGTCGGCCCCGAAGGTGCCGGTGATTGCGCACTGGGAACGCAGGTGATGTACTTTGATTACTTTCATGCACTTGTGAAGCCGATGTTGACATTCGGGCGAAATTTCGGTCACAATGCACCCGAAACATGTCGTGGTCTGGATCAATTGCTAGTAGCATCGTCCGCAGCCGACGATAGGCGCACCTCGACCTCGACATCGGCATGAATGTTGAAAACGTACTACGTTCACGTCACCCTCAGTGCAACAGCTTTGACGTCGTGACGTGCTTGATCAACAGTCCTTGTTCTGGTCTTTCGCCCCCGCGTGAGCGGGTCGGCATATTCTTGGCGCTGGGTCATCCAGGTTGAACCAAAGCTCTGGCCATCCAGAGCTAGAAACGAATATTGACATTAGGATTAGCTTCGAATCGCGATTGACTTTGGGCAAAATGTTTGCGATGATATTGCATCATGGACCGATATGTTAGGGGAGATAGAACCCGAGCCCCACATTGCGGTGGTATGGTAAGATCACGTACCATGATGTCTGGTTCGTGGAGTAGGACAAGACGTCGCTGGTGGATGCGTCAAGATTACCGGCAACATGACTTCGTCACCCAAGCCTTTGCAACGATTCCTTGTTGAAGATACGGCACAAGCGCCGAAAACCCGAGGTTGTCAAGCAAGAGCAACCTGAAAGCCGCACTTCGTCCCTTGACGTTTACAGCGGTTTTCAAAAGTTCGTGGAATTTGACCAAATCGTTTGCAATTTTGGGCCATCACGTATCGTCACGTGCACAGGACCCCGAATCAAATAAACAAACTAAAACAGTCAATTTTCATCCTTGCTCATTGATGTCTTGTCCTCACTCATCACACTTCGATATGCTCTACATATACCCAAGCACTGGATGCCCCAGGATATGAAGGCTTGTATTCCTTTCCTATACCATGATGATGGTTTGTCTGTCAAGGAAATCAGTAGCTGACTAGGCATCAAAAAATTGTTGGTCTACCTTGTCCTCAAATTATACTGGCAGTTTGGTGTCATCTCAAATGTCCACAAATACTCATGCACAGTGGGCTGCCCCTGTTCTCTCAGCCAAGCAGACCTTGCTTTTATTACTGCTCTTTTGGATCATCATAGATCACTCTATCTCAATGAACTGCAGGATGAGCTGTGGCTCAAACATGGTGTTCACACCACCCTTCCAACCATCCATTGTGCCCTCCAACAGCTTGGTGTCAGTCACAAGGTCATCTCTGCCACTGCCTATGAATGAAATGAGATGTTATGAGTGATCTACATGAACTGCATTGCTGAAGAAGCTCCCAATCCAGGCATGCTTATGTTTGTTGATGAAGCTGCCAAAAATGAGCATACACTGTCACACAGATATGGGTGCTTAGGCAAGGGCATTCGCTGTGTGGTTCAGAGGTGGTTTGTGAGAGGTTTGTGGTACTCAATCATTCCTGTCATTATGCTTGATGGAATCATTGTATATGATATTGTGGACAGTCCTGTTGACAGTGACTGTTTCTACAATTTCTTCAAGGAACTTGTGGTAATTATTTGAGTTATTCTATTTTTCCTTGTGTTGTTAGTTACTTACAATCATTTGGTACAGATGCTGTTCACAAACCCATATCCCAGTCCTCGCAGTGTCCTCATTATAGATAACTGTTGCATTCATCATGGTGAGCGGCTCCATCAGTTGGTTGAAGACAATCATCATAAGTGCTCACCATTGTATATAGAATATTAGTACTGATGTAGACACAGTCTGCAAGCTCATCTACCTGCCACCATACTCGCCTGACTACAATCCCATTGAGCAAGTGTTTTCATCAATCAAGGCTTACCTCCATTGGCATGCATCTGAAGATTCATCTATGATGTCTATTGTTTGTGCTTATCAGAACATCATCCCTGATAAAGCAGAGGGGTATTTTCAGGCATCTGGGTACATTGTATAGCATGTCAGACTGTCTTTTGTAGTGTTTTCGGGTGTGTTTTTATCTCTTGTTGATGTAATCAATGTATGTGCAATGTTCGATTTGTTACGTGCAAAGGTCCAACTATAAATCAAATGGCAGTTCTTCATCATCTCCGTCTTTATCAACAGCAAAGCCACACAGGACAGGGAGCCACTGTGTCTGTGAGTCACAAAAATAAAACAGATCATAGTCCAAGTTCACTGAAGTTTCACCATCATTGGCTTGCATCAGTGGCCCACTGAATGTTGTGCCACCTCCATCGTGAAATTTCTTCTTATAGAATACATTTTTCTTCACCAGTGGCTCCTCACCAGCCAAACCATCACTAGTCCCTGATGCCACTGTATTGCTTCACTTTCACTTTGCATCAGGTCCATTCCACCATGGCGTACTCCTGTTCTTCAAGCAAATGACATCACCTGCAGAAATGCCAAGACTAGTGAGAAGCTTCTTGTCAACATCCGGAAGGATGTCTGGACCAATACCATTGAGTTCCAGCACGTTCTTGTAAGTTAGCACATAACAGATGCCCAGGTGATTCTCAGCATACTTGAGGTAGCATGTCAAGTGGGATGGAGATGGAATGAGCTCTGATATGGGAGTGGTCCTCTGTCGTCTCGGTGTCTGAGGAGTTGGCATAGATGGGGTTGCTGGAGCTGTAATGTCTGGACTGGCAGTGGAAGGGAACAGCCCTGATTTCGTCATGGCTTGAATCAGAAGGACAGATGCAAGGGAGTTGATGTCAACAGCAGGTGTTGGGGATGGTGGCAGTGGTGGTTGCAGTCTCTTTGCATGGATGATCAAGGCTTTATTTGCAGGGTTGAATGAGTCAATGTTGGGTGGGACATGTATGGTAGCTTGACCGGCCTTGAGTGCGCGAGCCCAATCAAGGATTATTGGCCCTGTCAGAGGCATAGGTCCAAAAGGCCCAACATATGTGAACCCATTGTCACGCTCATTTTTGTACTTTTGCTGAAGCATGATATGCCACTGACCCAAGCAGCTATCCAAGTCAGCTTTCATAGTATCGGATTTATTCTAGATAACAGTTAGTATATTGTATATCAAACAAAAAATATACAAACAGCTTTGGGAAATGCTTCTGAGGCTGTGCTCTCAGAGCTAGAATGCACTCAGGGCAGCTTCTGAATGTCTTGCATGTTGCAATAGCTAGTAGCTGGCATTGCCGCATGGGCTACTTAGGAATCTACTCTAGAGTTACTTACCTTGGAGGGGTTGGGGTTCTCAGAGATGATAGTGGTTGCTGGTCAAGAGAGATATATATTATTCAGACTCAGACGAGTCTTATATACACTTTGTAATGCTTACTTAATATAAGGTCATGTGACTGTAAGTATGCGTCCTTTCAACACTCCCCCTTGTCTAGTATACGGTAGATACATAGATATCAAAGTGAGGAATATAAAGTAAAATAGAAATGTCCACACAGTCTTATGACGGTGAGTTGAATTCCAAACCGAGCTGGGAGTGAAACTCCTTGAACTTGACATGTCCAAGGTTCTTAGTGAACATATCTGCAGGATTGTTGGTCCCTGGGATAAAGAGCAGCTCTACCTGCTTCCATAGTATCACAGCATCACATACGAAGTGGTAACAGATCTGAATGTGTTTGAAACGTTTTTCGGTAACTGGGTTCTGTGCAATAAAGAGCGACCTGAAACGACCGAAGTCCTAACGAGGGTCGAGTAGTCCAATGAAGCGCTTGCTGGAGACTATACTGTTGTCAAGAGAGTCTATTAGGCTTATTAGGCCTCAATGGAAGGACTAGGGGAAACAACAGGAGAAATAGACTAAGGTCTATACTACTATGAGTACGACTATATATACTAAGAGAGACCGTGCACAGACCATGCTGTGCTAGACTATAAGTAGTAACTATACTTGAGACCGGGTACCGTGAGG
>JBBPTD010001099.1:0-12932 GCA_038093895.1 Boletus aff. mottiae
TGAGAGGTGAGTTTCATGTCGTTCCTAATAGGAATAGCTGGGACGGACCACTAGGTAAAGTTTGCCGGCATCCCCTCGTAGATTGCATGCACTGCCAGGCTGTATCATATTCCCACCAACCCTCTGATAGGCCCGACAATTTCACTGATCCCGGAAGTCAATGTTTTATTAGTCACCAAAGTTGGGGGCTGTGTGTACTACAGTTGATATGTCGATAATGCATAGGCCAGTAGTCACCATGGATGGAACAATATTTCAGACCGATCTAAACGTTGTACTAAACATGTATATGAAATATGAAAAAAATATTCTGATTTGTTCGCTGGCATGATTTCAAGTTTCGTCCGACTCTCAAATAGTGGTGCAAGTTTATAGTTTTCGCGC
Source organism: Boletus aff. mottiae (assembly GCA_038093895.1). Taxonomy (NCBI): domain Eukaryota; kingdom Fungi; phylum Basidiomycota; class Agaricomycetes; order Boletales; family Boletaceae; genus Boletus; species Boletus aff. mottiae. The sequence goes on from JBBPTD010001099.1 coordinate 385, forward strand.
ACATTTGGTCTCTATCGGAATGTAGATCCGAACTTCAAGTTTCGTCGTCATGCAAATGGTCGCGCAAACTTAGAATATGCTATTCAGATTTGTAATCTAGCAAAACTTCAAGTTGAGTCACATTCTCAACAGTAGTCTAAATGTAAAATATCGACAAAGGATTAGTCTAGTTCAAAATTTGAAACTTAGTGGCCGAGCAAATGTGGGTACAAACTGTAATATGATATTTGAAATTTGCACTGGGGTGAAACGAATCGCCCATTTCGTCACCCACATGTCGCCTGTTTGTCGCCTGTTTGTCGCCTGTATGTCGCCCATCTGTCGCCTGGTTGGTGCCTGCCATCATCTGACAGCACGATCGTATCGTGTGCATGTGGTTGAGTAGTGGACGGCAACGCTCCGCAAGGTGATGGATCGCTGGAGGGCAACTGGTCCGAGTCTGCATGGTATGTCTGGTCAGACTGGCGCATCCTGTGCAGCGGAGATGGATGACGGCGTGCGCCAATGACGGATCACTCTGCAGCCTCTGTCATGTCACAGTGTGTGTCCGCATCCGCTGTCCTAGATGCGATGCAGCTCTCCCTCTCCTCAACTTTCCATTACCCACATCCCCTTAGTGAGAGATCGACTACCTAACCTTCATGACGACATCCGTATCTGGAGCGACCTGGATGTATGGCAAAAAAATGTTTTTAATGTGATCAATAAGGCTTACATACCCCTCATCTCTACTAACCATCGGAATTGTTGTTGATTTCTTCGTAGGGTACTTTGCTCGGGGAGGAGGTAGACGGCGAGGAGTGTTCTGCATAGTAGCGGCATGTTCATTTTGGTCACAGCAGTTGGCATTGGACTCGAGTGGTTATACACTGTATTGCTCGCACTATAGTGGTACTTGTATCTGTGAATACAGAACATGAGGATAAATAAACACGGCACATGCTCAATCCTTTCGAGAGCAGATGAGTTATTGATGGTGCGAAACTCAATATTGATGAACTTACCTGCAACAACGAGAGGATGAGTATTTCATCAGGTGAAACAGCGTAGCTTGCATAATGCCCGATCACCCAGGAAATCCTGACACATTCTAACTTCTCTGCAAAGTGGGCGGGGTAAAGCTTCACTGGGAAATGGGGATAAGCCGCAAAAAAGTCAAACTTGCTGGTATTCCCGGCAGGAAACGTGGCATGCCGTTGAACGGCAAACGTCATCATACCATCCTCCTTGTAGATGTACCTGATGACACCAGGTACTCCCACAAGCGACCGGTTACCGTTTGGATAAAACATTACTTGTGAATTGCCTGGGTTGGTGGATGATTGACTGTAAATGACACCGGCATGTTTGAGGTGAGCACGTAAGACAGTAGTGGACTGGTGGGTGAGCTCGCGTAAACCCGACGGCATGTTCGTTTGCTTTGCCGCATTGGCTAGCTGTACGTTGTCTTCAAAAGGGTCAACACCATGTTCATCATTCGTGTCATATGCTTGGTCAAGGAGCACCTTGCATTCTTTGATAGCCGATGGACAGTCTGGTCGGGAAAGCCAGGCGCGGAATTTTGCCCCTTTAAGAAATGAACGTAGCATTGTGTTTTCTAGCTCGCCTACAATGAATGGATATGTATATCATTCACTCGACTCAGATGCAGGAGCTCACCAGATTTATGGTTGCTGGGAAGCCTCTGCAGGACACCAATTAACTGCTCGAAAGGAAAGGTCCACCACAAATGGACTGGGCCGAACAGAACCAAGTAGTCATAAATATGAACTGAGGCATGGTGATTTGGTCGCAAGCTGAACCTTGGATGAATTTGTTTGAGCTTTCCGATGTAGTTTGTAATATATGAGCGGTATGCAATAGCATGTTCCTGAGTCATTGTGCGAGCACAACATACATAGACTGCCGAGACCAAGTCCATGGTATGATCGAGGATGGCCTTGAGTTTGAAATCAGAGGATGGTGTACCCCAGAGACTGATGAGGGCGATGGGAATGAACACAGTGATGAGTGAGCGCCATTCTTCTGCTTTGAGCATGCCTGCAGAGGGATCACCAAAGTTCTGGGGAGTGGATCTAAACCAAGATGGTAGCGTCATCTCGCGAATGACGCCGCAGATGTGTTCTAAGACAGTATTTGTACCATATACAGCCTGACCCTCGCGTGGGGCCGATAAGGGCATTTTGCACCACTACAAAGAAGTTGTGGTGAACAGAAGGATGCCAGTATATGGAACACATACCCACTGAACCAATGCCTTCGCGTAGTTGGGTTTATAGATCTGTGTCTTTTTACATGGGATACACCCAAGGGTCTCACAGACAAACTTCAGCCAGCGGATATTTTTACGAAGCAATGTATCCATGAGGTTTTCCGTCAATAACTCAGTGGCATCAGTGTCGTTGTGAGGTAGGATCTCAGCGGCAAGGAGATCATGTATTGCAGATACTTGAGCTATTTCTCGTGTTGACATCGAAAGCGACGCAGCGGTGTCTGGGTGAATGGGGGTGAATGGGTATTCGAATGCAGGTTGAGAAGGAAGTGTTTGCGAAGCTGAGGGTCCTGTTGAGATCCCAAGAAGGTTCCAAATGTGATGCTGGACTAGGCCCTCCAGGATACAATGCATGGAATCGACAACAAGCTGGCGAGCGGGATCCCAATATGGCAAGCACCAAAGCTCGGAGTAGCGTATACCATGCTCCCTGAAGATCCTCTCCTGCTCGGCAGATGTTGGTGCATCTCTCCACTGTTCAGCATACTCGCACATCTTGTGTTTGTCCTGTGGTACCCAATTAGCGAAGTCGACCCGACCATAGTTCGTTTTATGGTAGCAGTCACATGCACTACAAATAAAATGGCTACTCACTCCCATGAGTGCAGCAAGATGTCATGCCACAGGCAGGTCACAAACCACAAGTGCAACTGCACTGCACGTCATATGGCCATTAGGATAGTTTTCAGTTCTTGAGTACCGCATACCTTGGTTCCAAGATACTACCAAGTCTTGTATGAGAGGTTGTATGTAGAAGTTCAAGTTTCTGAGTGATGGCTGCTTAGGACCTGGAATGATCCCTGCCAAATACATGTTTTCGGGTTTATGTTGAATCTCCAGAGGCAGGTTAAGGCACGCCATGGAAATGATTCCGGACGACGTTCATGCACCATGGATAGTTAACCCTTCAGGGTTGAAAAAGTCGATATGAAGCACGAATGCATAGCGGCCTTCCACTCCTCTGTCAATGAAGAGTTTGCCAGGCCGAGGGCCAATAAAATCATGCAGAAACTGAGTGTCAAAGGCATTCTTGACAAAACGAGGTTCGGGGGATGAAAGGGATGCAGTGAGCTCGTCACAAGATCTATCCATGACTGTCTCGATATTGGGGCGTGAGAGGAGACTTCCAAGGAAGTGGTTGAAGTCATGATACAGAAAGGTCTTTTTCGGTTGAGATGCACCACTGGGAAGGCTATCAAGGAGGGGTTCTCTGCATTGAACCCCAGGTTTGGGTGAATTCGTACAAAACTCTGGGTACGTGGGGATGCTTGACCCTGGGGTGTAGGTGGGTGCATATGTACAGTGGCACGTGCAGAGGGCATATGGTATCGTCTTGCTGTCGAGGTCAAGCCTGCTGAGTGCGCTCTCGATGGTAGATGGGACCTGTTGTAGAATGTGCTCGTGCAACGCTCCTGACTCTGGCTTGATCGCTTGAACTGTAAGGTATATGAGGAGTGAAAGAGCACCCATTATAAAGGTGCCATCGCATTTGCCCATCCCCATCATGATCAAGCATATCACACCGATCAGTGTGGCAATCTGAGCAACGGGATTCATTCAGTGGAGCGCTGACATGAAATGACTGTCTGCAGAGCAATATTGATTAGAATCATACATTCTTATTAATGGTAAATGACTTACCATTGACAACTTTGATGGGACTGTTGGTGCTCTGGGTTGTCCGTTTCCTCGGTTTAACATCGAGTTCCAGCGCATCCAATTCATCGCAAATCTGCTTTTTCTGTGTTTTAACATCCTCTGTATCTCTTTTAACCCCCTCGACAGCCCTGCGGAGTGTCGTAAGTTCATTCCAGACATGGTCCGTGGTATCGTCTGAATCGTCAAGGAGTAGGCGATGGCAGCGCTGGGTGCGGGACTCGATGCTGGAAAGGAGCTTCAAAGCCCATATTGAAGCTTGGTTTCGGTCTTTTTTTGCCATGTGGCATCCACCAATGAACGAAGCTGAAGGTGGGGAAGGTTGGCGAGATGGGAGGGAATCCGTTGCTGCATCAGGGAGGACAGGAGGGGTGTAGCATTCACTGACATCTGGAGACAGACTGTTGATTTTCAGTTGAGTCAGGCTGTCAGCGATATCGGAAATTGAAAGCATGTTGGTCGGGCCATCAAGGACGTTGGCGCTTGGACCTGTCGCCTGAAACTCTGCACGGCTATCCCACAATTTGCTTGCGGTGGTGTTCGGATCCGGCCCATTGTCGGTGACAGTGATGGAAAATAGTCGTCCGGCGAGGTCATCGACTGTGTGGATTGAGAGGGAGAACAACTGGAAGACAAGAAGACTTACCGGACTGTACTTGTTCAGCACGTTTGCAGCAGAGATGTAGGGGTACTGCCTTGGCATCCATGAGGACGCCATCAGGGCTGATGGTGATATAATCCTTGCACTTGCAACATTTGAGAGCAGGGCGAGAAGGCGGCATGGAGGATCAAATGCCTGGTGAGTGTGGTCAGAAGGCAAGGAAAGACGAATAGCCTAAATACGCTGTGGAAAAACAAGGTATCAACTCACCTTGTTGATCTCTTTACAAAGAGCCAATGAAGAACACGCCTCAAAACGGCGAGTGTTGTTTCCATTATGGTTGCGAGACAAGAGTGGGGACCAAAGCGAGAGTACAACGAACAACCCACAATGGTGCGTGGGGAGGCGGGCTGGGAGAGGAAGGTGGGCGAGTTTGTGCCATGTTGCAACGAGTACTGGGCGGGCGACGACTCATCGGTGTAGTGAGAAGGGTGATTGATTGGAATCACGATAAGCACAGCTTACTATTACAAATAAATTACTTTGTCCGACAGTGCCTTCACCTTGTCCGGCTCGTCCATCACTCGGTTATCTGCCATCCGCGCCAAATCCATGAAACGATGTGCCAGCTCTTCCATGGTCAAGGCATTCAAACTATCCAACGTCTCAGCGATTGGTCCGGGTATGTTGTCCACTTGTTCCGAGTCCGGTATGCGCGTCTTCACGATGTCAGCAGCCCGGAATGGATGGCCTGCCAAGGCACCCCACTCCTGCAACATGGCGCACAATCGGGAAATTTGTGGTATGTTCGTCGCCCAATCAACAATGTTGTCCTACCAAAAAAATATTAATTAGCTGACGTGCAATGGTAATTAAATGAGACTGACGGAGTGTGCCACACCGAAACCAACTCCAAACGAGAATAATCCCAAGACCGCAAAGAACACAAACGGGGCAATGAATTGGATTGTGGCCCACAGTCCAGTGAGTACGGACAGTTGCTGCCCTGGTTTGGTCTTTTGTAGGTCGTAATTGCGTGCCCACACTTTGATACTAACGTGTTGGCGACCAGCGGTTGGTGATGCACTTGCGATGATGCAGCGTCCATCGACATCGCGAACCTTTGTGTATACGGTCAACCTAGGAGAGCTCATATAATCCCATGAAGATACTTACAGCAACCGCTTGCACAAGGCCAGTGTTTGAATGGTAGAGCATCTCGAGCAGCTCACCTGATTTCCGGTTGAAAAGGTACACACGGCCGTTATCACTGCCGCCAATAATGAGCCTGGCATCCTCTCCAAAAGCGACTTGCTTTGGGACGGGCACAGTCGGGGGTGCTGTGAGGTATGTTTGAATTGCATCGAGGCGGTCTAGGTGGTACAAGATAAAGCCGTTTGCTGCGTTGTCGATGACAACAAGACGCTTTCTGGTATTGACGGCTGCATAACCACTGTAGACTATGATTATAGGACTATCCTGTCAATGATATTCAACGTACATGACGGAGCTGCAGTGCTGCTCGCGGAGGATGGTGCCATCTGCAGCCTTCATCCGGATCCTTAACTCTGGTGAGCACGAGGTAATCTAGCATGTTTTTTAGGGTGTTGCTTACACATTCCCATCAAACAGGCCGAAGATGTAGACTTCATCATGGTCCACGAAGGCAATGGACTTTGGCACAGTTTTATTGAGTCGTCCCGCGAAGACAGACTGAAGTTTGGAGTGCGAATCGAGGAGCAAGACCTGCACGATACTATCGCGCATTCCAACTGCTATGCGGGCGCCTCCATCTGACCACGATGGATCCCAAGCCAGGCAAGTAATTTCGCGCCCATCTCGAAGTCTCTGAGCGCAGATCTCCTGGAAATTTGCCTGTGTATTGTCAGGGAATGAATATGTATGAAGGATTGACTAATCTCTTACATCCCTAGTGTTTTGCTGAATGAATACAAGATATCCCAAGCCCGTTCCATAGCAGAGTACATTCGTCGCTCTGTGGCTTGATTTGATCCACATCGCGCAACTTACGGTCCCATACAGGTCCTGGTTAGTTCCGGAATACCCGATCTCCTTTCGTGTACATAGATCCCAGAGTTTCACACCACCGGAACCTATGAACCCTTGAGAACAGTTGATCCAATCATGCAGTTATGTACTCACTGCCACTGGCTAGAATTTGGCCATTTTGAGATATCGCAAGGGTATAGATGGCACCCACTTGGGCTGTGAAGCTGGCCGTCTTGGCATACGAACGTCGGAAAAAGTTAGAGAAGAGTGATTTGATCAGAAGAAGCATGTTGTGTGTTCACGAGGTGAGGATGTGTGTGCCTGCTCTCAGTGCCATATTAATAGGACTGTAAACAATTGGTGCCTCTGGCTACCAGTTGACAATTAGTGGGCGTCGGTGATGTCCATGACAACGTTGGCACAATAGTTCTATTGTTAGAACTGCAGTTGTATTGTACAGATCGGATTTGGCAATCTTTATTCAACTGATCAACCGATGGGCCGCAATAAATCAGAGTGGGCTTGACTGATGCTCACACACCCCTTTCAGACACAATGCCTACCACGATCAGGTCAGTTTCGCCATTTTTCAACAACAGTACCATTCCCCTAGTACCTCCATTTCCTCCAATGTTAACGGACCAACTGGAACTCTTTGGAACACCTCACTTGCCCAGTACTGGGCATCTTGCTTCTGACAGTGACAGCAATGAGGACAGGGTTTCAGCAACACCCCACAATGACACTCCGGTTCATAATTCTATGTCCAAGCCTGTCTCCCACCAGTTTAAACTTGCTCGTGCCTTGTCCCCTTATCAGAAGAAGACTACCCCTACTCCGACTGGCATGAGCAAAAACCCTCAGTCTCGCGGTGTCAGTCTTGCCTCCTCCCTATCGAGCCTGGAAGACTCAGACCACACATCGGTGTCCTCCTCCGATGACACATCCAGCACCCTCTCTGAGGACTCGAAAATCCCAAAACCTCCAGGGGAGCCAGGTCGGCCAGGGAGAGGAGGCTATAATCTCGAAACCGCTCTCGATTGGAACCACAAAACATTTGTGAAATTCAAGGTAAGGCAGTTTTCTGATCTCAGAAAAACCGGCTCATGTTTTATTTCCAGACGTTCACCCACAATCTGATTGACAAGCATCTTGACGTTATCAAATGTGCCTCAGCACAAAGCACCGCTCTTGTGAAGCTCGTGCATGACAAGGTAGGTGATGTCCACGACTCATACCGAATGTATAGCCTCACTTTGCTAGGTTCAGGATAAGTTTCCCGACCTCGAAAACTACAGCAACTGTTGGCCCGTCAACGATATGATTATGATGCGACTCAAGTACACTGCAAGTCATGCTAGGCACCGGGAGATGGAGATGGCCGCCGGAAAGAGGAAGGGCTCGAAGGTTGGTGTATACATTCCATTCAGTGTTCTTTATTCTAATGCTATCGTGATGCTTAAAGCACTAGATACCTACTTGTCTATTCTGATGCTCGTTCACACAGTCGCTGTGCACATATATATATCTTCAACAAAGGACATAGATCATGATGGAGAGTTCTCTGAGCCCGACAAGTCTGCTACATTTGAGTCTCAGGGTCAATTCATGTCCCGCCGACGAGTGGTACACCCAATGAACTCCAACGTTCCACTGTCGTCGTATAGATGCTCACAGAAGCACTTACTTACTATTAGCACGAGCTCAAAGCTGAGGGTAGAGCCACATCCATAGGGCAAGGTGACAATAAAATAGTAATACTATATCAAGGATTAAGTCCAGCTCTAGCTGGTTATTTTCTGGCATGGTGATAGACTCGGTACATCTGTTGTAACGTCAAGACAATGAGGACAGCTGCCAGGAAAAGGAAAGAACACGCAAACAAGCAGCATTGCTTATAACAGAAACATTAATTTTTTTGCTTACAGTGTCAGAGGGCCAGTAACGTAAGCCTGCACAGACTCTACTGCTACAATTCGGCACAATGTTGCCCCATGCACATTTGGATTCATCGATCATCCACTTATCGGTAACGACGTTGGCCCATTCAAAGCGTCGACACGACTCAAGTCATGGGGCTGGCAGATTCAAGGTGACATGATGCGCCGCATGCCCCGTGCACGCTTGGACGCATTCGAATCATATCTTTCATTGACGACACGAAGTTCAATATATTACATGCTAACCAACACGACGACTCTGTAACCTATTACTAACACGGTTGCTTAGCGGCTTCACAAAGGTAAGTGACCGTGGAAGCTGCTGACGTCCAGTGAGTCTGCTGATATGACGAACAAAACTGCCAGAATCTGGTAAGCCCAAGTCCCATCGAGTACCCGGCTGACTTACGAATGCATCATAAAATCAGCGATTACAGAATCCCTACCTCTCATGTTCACAGCAGAAGCTATCCCTCCAATTCGTACCACCACAGCGTCACCGCGAAACTGGTAGTCCATCCCGCTCAGGATTGGATTTGGCAGGAGTCGACAGTGCCGCTTGAAGAAGATACGGAAGCAGTACGTATGTCGTCCTTTGTGTACAGTGACCTGACAGTCATGCACGTAAGGTTGCAGTCTAGCGTCTTGGAGCAAGCTCTCGGGAACAGGAAAGCGCTGCGCCGAACGGGACAGGCTAGAGCATCGGGTCTGCATCAGCACCTGGCGTGGCTTCGAACCCAATGAAGAATATAGCCGGCATTGTATGTATCGCTCAGCAGTCTAACAGAACTATTACAATCAAGAACTGATATCAAACAGAGTCACTCACTGTGTTGGATGGCAAGATGTACAGGCGTGTATTCGTCATTTGACGTATCAAAAGAGTGAGTGATTGTATGGGTGGGGTGGGTGACCAGCACCAAAGAATGGCAATGTGGATGGGCGACCTTTGCGGGCGATTTAAACGAGTGAGCAGTGCCTCAAATTATCCATAACAATAAGCACTAATATAATAAGGTTTGGATCCGCCCATCTGCATCTGCACCAATCAGTCGTTTAAATTTCCTTATCCTCATCCATATAGGGTGCGCCCATTACTATCGGCCACTCCATTACCTTCTAACAAAAAAACCAGGGCAGGTGGACTGAACCGAAATGCCTGACTAACAAAAAATACTGCTTGGTATGGTCTTTGGCAACAATTTGACCGAACCGAATATGACGCTGACAAAAAGTTGGCCTAGCAATGTTTTTGTGTGCTATGGGCTGGTATTGTTTTCAGCCATCACTTTTGTGCACCAATCCATCTCAAGAGTACAAAATCGCGAAGATCGCAAGACTGGCAAACCATACCAAATGTCAATGACGCGATTCGTGTCCTCCATGCCAGGCGCACTTTCGATTGACACCATACATACTATACCGGAGCAGACAGATCCCCTCTCCCTCGCAGAGGAGGGCTCGTCTAATGTTCGAAACGAAGAAACCACCCCTTGTCAGTTGCCCAGACCCGTCGTGCTTTCCCCGGACGACATGGATACCACCTGTCATCAGGTGCCCGTACCTGCCGTGGTCGCCCAGAACGAAGGAATTAACTGCCGGCTTGGGATAGCCACATCAGGTCAACAGTTGGCCGATGACGCTACGTCTGAGGGGGTAAGGTAGCTTCTGTCACTTAGCGATTATCACTCACTTTATATTACTACTAAGGGAACCGCAGCATTGGTTACTGGTATGCTAGCCGCGTCGAACAAACGATCGAGAAATGATGATGCGGTCGAAGGGGCCACAGCAGTAACTGGTGGGCTAACTACCGCGAATAAATGTTTTACCAGTGACAATACTATTGAAGGGGTAAGTTAGATTCTGTCTCTCAGCGTTAACTCTTACTTACACATGTTATCGCTGAAGGAAACTCCAGTGGTTGCTGCTGGTAAGCGTCGCTTTCGGGAAGTAGACTTCTCGCAGTCTCTCCGCTTGGAACTCCACGAGAGGGACAATCTCGTTCGGCAACTACATCTAGAGCTACAAAAGCAAGGACAGGTTGGTGGAAAAAGAAAACATGGGTGGCCGTCTTACTGATTGTATTTAAGATGCTCCGGATGGAAGGTGAACGTACCACTGAGCAGTACAGACTACTATACGAACAGGGTCTCGCGACCGCCCAGGGGAAGTATGAGAGCCAAGCTTCTGATATGCGATCTCTTCTCGCACTCCGAGAGAATGAAATGCAACTTCTTCGTGAAGCAATGGAGGTGTGCCGTCTCACCCGAGAGCAGGATATTGCTCACATTCTATCAGGCACAAAAGGCGCAAGCTCAGCATGAACATGAGCTTGCAAACCAAGCATATGCAAGTAAATGGAAAAGAATGCACAATCAATTCAAGGTGCGTACTGATGAGCTCGTCATTATTGCAAGGTCTAACATCTATCAGCAACAAATTCAAGCACAGAGAAACGAACTTGAACAATTCTCACACACCAACCTTGCAAACACGCTACAGGAGTGTGACCGCGATATCAAAATGAAAACGACAGAAATGGAATGACGTCTACAAGATGAGGTCGGTAAACTATCACAGGCGATAATGGTAAGTTCTCTCACTAAGATGCCTGCTCTACGATGATGTCTGACTGAAGAGAAGGCAGAAAAAGAAAGGGAGCTTGCCAGCATGGAGCAGTGATATGCTCGTCGTGGAGTACAGGTAAGTAAACGTGCCTCATATCCTCCTGTCATCGGTCTCTAAAGCATAGTCGATTCTAGTTCGCCACCCCAACTTTGACGCCTGCTTCTGCACCTGGTGCCAACAACACATCGGGCTTGGATGATGGCTCTTCAATTCCAGCTCCTTCTAATGAAACGACACAATTCATGTCACCAAGCCCTCGTTCTGGGACCCAGATGCCCACTGTTACTCCATCCTTGAATGTGATCAAAAGAATCAAGTGCATTCGAGGAGTTTCATGCAGAACACGTCTCATGGGAGTATATCTAGAGGTGATTACATGCGAGCAACAACGAATAGCATACTGACACCAGCACTTCCCTAGGATGGAGCATCGGAGACTGGTGCGACATCCACAGCAGCTCCCGATTGTTCAGCACAAATGCCTCCCAATCGCCCTACCCCTCTTGACTGCCCTACAACCATGCCACCTGACTGCCCTATACCTGCTGTCCTCAATGAGCACGAACTACCCCAGAACTTGACACTAATCACCAATGCCATTGAGGCTGCTCTACAAAATGTTTTCGTGGGTGATGGCCCTAAGCAGATGAGCCCCCTCAAGCAATCCCCTCAGCGTAAAAAATTGAGGATGAGGAGGTCAATCTTGAAAGGGCATCAGAACCAAGCAGCCATCGAGACTTTTTCTGGTACAGCGCCTCATGTCCACTTTGTTACAGTCTCTCATCATTAACATGACTGCAGAACGAAGTCCGATGCCTCTTCAAAGATGAATTCGGGATCACACAAGATGTTGATTTTGTGGCTCACCAGCCAGCCTCCCTGGATGATGTACAAGCTTATGAACATGAAGACGGTCCAGGACCTGATCCTGAGCAACTTGCGTTTGACCTCTCCCAAGGATACAACTCACCTTGGAACTCAAGTATCCTCGAATCTCTCCTCCACGAGTTTCAAGCACGCTGCAAGGATAAGAGCTGGCCCGTCAAGAAGTCGGACAACTATATTTGTCAAGCCCTCAGGAACCATTACAAACGGCTGCACACAACTTGGTTGAGAGGCCAGCCCAGGCTCACAAATAATGGCATTCTAGAAACCCCGGCAGAGGTTGAGGAACGAATGCTTGAACACTTGAAGCAACTTGGAAATGCTAGCCGACAGAACACCCATCGCCGCAATGTGAGTTTTCCTCTTATGGTCACCAAACAGATTTGTAGATCTTTTCAGAAATACCTTTGACGGGTTAGTACACTTGATGGAGTCATCAAGCTCAAGACTGAGAGTGGAGACAATGATCTCGTCGTGTGGGAGTGGCTCCAACGTCTGGTCCACTTCCTTGGGGAAAATGGTATGAGTTCGGAAGAGAGTGCAGTGGAGAACA
>JBBPTD010001100.1:0-12926 GCA_038093895.1 Boletus aff. mottiae
CTATATGATGCTTTCTTGTTAGATGCAAGAATGAAACACAAGACCTGGATACACTTCAAAAGCTTTTAGACTGCTACGACGGATACGCCACTGCGGGCTCGTCTTGTATTACGAGTACTATGGCAGAGCCTTTCTGGGCATTTGGAGGACATCGAAGTGACGAAGGACATCGCCGCATTTCCTCCCTCTTCGTATGTCTCAGGTCAGCTTTCAAGGGCATTAACACTTCTCGATGAAGCAGACTACTCTCTTGGATCTGGCTTTGAACACTGACACAGAGTTGAATTCCTGCGACTACTACTCATCTCTCGGAGAAGTCCGTCAGCTTATCAGCGGTTTCCCCCATATAGAATGATTAAAAAGTGGCGTCACCCGCATTCTCTCAGGGCCTTGGCTGCTTCTCGCCACAGAAGCCCGCATTCTCACCGCCGCCGTAATTCCGTGCTTCTCATAACGTGAACGAGTGAAATTTTATTTTGGGGGTAGTGCATAGCTCTTTTCCTCTTCCCCCCCATCCTTCCGTTCGATTAGAGAGACCTGCAGAGATGACGGAGGCATATGCTTCAAGTCCTCACAGCGGCGACCACCGGCCGACATTGTCATACGATGAGGATATAGATATACCGTCCATGACAGCATGGAAAGGAGACTTATCCTTCGATAGCAAGCATCTCGTCCTGCTGCTTTCTCGCTAGAGTGATACTAACATGCTGTTTACCACAGCGATCCCTCACAATGGCAGCCAGGCCTCCTTGATCAGATCAGACGAGGATATACCATCCACGACGATACGAAAAGGAGACTTACATCACGAGAGCAAGCATCTCATCCTGCTGCTTTAATGCCACTGTTACTGACATCTTGCTTTACCACAGCACTCCATGATGGCAGGAGAGCCTCCTTGATTAGGTCTGATCATACCCTCCGTTTCTGGTGCTACGGACTCCATGCATTCCTTGTTGTCATCCATGCTGGACTCGTTATGATGCTTTTCACTCACCCTGAACATCGGTTCTCGGTTTCGATCGACAATACTGCTGCTACCATTGCACTAAAGGCTTTTCTCCAGGCGTTTTACACGGTGCGCTTGCATGAATTTGCTCCTTGCTACTGACATGACAATTGTATCGGAAAGGCATACACTGCGGTCTTGGTCCTCATGATACAGCGTCTCGCGATATCCACTGCCATGGCTAAACGACAGAAACTCACGGCTATACATGATATATGTGGCGCATGGAACGGCATTGGGGCTGCGGTCCACACGTTGTGGCAGCAAACCAAGGTCATGTCATCACCACTGACAATATTCATGATCTTGGCATATATGAGCTGCATCTCCAGCTTGCACATTGTCTCGTCATCTGTCATTCAATTCGAAGCATTCAACAATACTATCTCAAATATTGTTCCATCAACATTGGCCTGGCCATTCTCATCCAGCAATCTTGCCAATGTTGATTGGGCCAGTGTCTCACCTTTAACTGGGTTGTGGCCTTTGCTACCAACTGCAAAAGGACTAGATGGAAGCATGCTGTATGATGTGCCAAGGTCCAATTTAGCTTATACTGGAGCTGTTGTGAACACAACCACTATCAATGCTGATTGTGGTCTACTTTCAAACTCTTCAGCTGGCATGTGGAATGAAACTGTGTTTCATGTTAATGTGAGTGGACTTGGTGAAGTTGCACTGGAAGTGTCAGGTATGAATTCTGCTCCATATTTATTAAACATATGCTCATTTATACTAGGGCCAAACTTGGTATCATTCATTGAGCTGAATTCCCCTATACTTGGACTTGAATATGTGGGTTTACCAGACACTGCTGTGTGAATGTTTACACAAGCTTTCTAGCCTTGTCCACTCTGTCACAACTATATTGGCTTCAAGATTTCCACTGGCATAGATTTGGGCAACTTGACTGGTCAAATCATTCAAGTTGTTGATGCTAGTTATCCAATTGGGACATCAGGTTAGTATTTCATATGAATATTGGATACACATGTTTAGACTTACTTTTGGAAAGCTGATGGCACAGATCCAGACTTGACTGTTCCAAGCAAATCATTTATTGTTGCATGCACATTAAATGCAATAAATGCTACACAATATCTCCCTATGAAGAATGGGCTAGTTGTGTCAACTGAAGAATCTTTGTCTGAAGAATCTGAGTCAGAAACATGGAAGATATGGTCACCAGGTTCAACTACAGAGCTCACACAGATAGTAAGTGTTTAAATCTTTTGAGATATACTATATTTATGTGGATTACAAATACTTTAGTTCAGTACTCCCAAGCATGTTGAGCCACTATCCCTGGCTTGTCTACAAATTCAGTCACTTTCTTACAATCAACAATGTCAATATATATCTGCAGCTGATGGGTTAGTGTTGCATATGCTATCAAATTAATATAAGCTTACCCTGAGTAATAGATATCTTAACAACCTGATAGGAATTCCATGGATGTTTGGATCAGCTGCAACAGCAGAGGTGTTGCTATCACACATGATTCTTGAATACAAGACATTCAAGGATGCTGTTGCACAAATGGCTGCTGGATTTATATGGTTGGGTATGTCAATGTTGAAATCTTGGAATTCATTCTATTTACATGTGCAAATATAAAGCAAGTACATTCAACATAGAAAACCAGCAGACTCTAGGATTGAGTTCAGTGACAAACCTTGTCCTTGAGCTCAGGTTGAATGTATGATTCATGCCCATTTTTCCTTCTCACTTAATAACATACAGTGTAGATAAATACAACACCAGTTAGTATGGTGCAATGAAATGTCTAGCATTCTAAAACATTGTGTAGGTTGCCTTTGGCCTGTTTGCTTCATTGCTGCTCTTTGTCATTCTTGCTTGGATGCTTCATGATTCACATTCAAGAGAGTCCAAGATAACAGTGACAAGTCCTAGCATTCTGGAATTGATGTGAATATCTGCTCACTCTGCAACCTTGCAAGATTTCATGACAAGAGCTGGCAGTTCTATACCTGATCAGTTGAGGACTAAGGGAATCAAAATTCAAGCTTGTCTTTCAAAGATGAACTCTGGACCAATCAGATATTATAAAGATGAGGACAATCTTCAATCAAGCTCTATGGGCTATACCCCTAATTGGCAGCAATTTGTTGCAAAAGGTCAGATTGATATTTTACAGTGTATATCTGATAGTTACTGGATATTGTTCTGCAGAACAATCCTCCATATATCTGTGGTGCTATGTTCTACATGGCATTCTTTTTGGACTACATGTGGTCCTTATTGTCCTCTTGATTTATCATCCAGAGCATAATGTTATTATGCCAATGTATAACACTTGGGTGGCAACAGCACTGAGTATATGCCTCCAGGCATTCTATGTTGTGAGTTTTTGTGAAGTAGTTCTTTGCAACACATTGATCTAACTCACTGTTAAGTTGTACACTGCAGTGCTGGTGTTTGTTGTACAGCAGCTTGCAACATCAAAACTCATTACTGAAAGGCACTATCTGACAACAGTACATGATATTGCCAATGCATGGACTGGTGTTGGAGCTGCAGTTTCTACACTTTGGCAACAAACCAATCTGCTATCATCTATCTGGGCAATTATTGGAGTGACACTATACCTGATATGTATCTCTGTGATGCATATTTCATCCACCACCATCATGCAGTTCACAGCTTACAACAGCACCTCCACCATCTCTGTACCAACAACAGTACCTTGGCCAAACAACTCTGTCATTTCAAATGGCTCTTGGACAGATGCAATTCACACTATGCCACCAATCAATCTTATTCATGACATTCAATCCAATGGCCTACAAAACACTACTCTCTATGATATTCTCACCACCATCCAACCTAGTTTTACAAATGCAACTGTGAATGCAACTTCCCTTCAAGCTAGTTGTGGACTATTGTCAAATCTATCCTTTTACACAATTCAAGAATTAGGAAATATCAACTTTTCCACTGATGGCCTTGGACAAGGAAGCTGTTCATTTGAAGGTAAGTCATTCTACATATCTAAGGCATTGAGTAAATGTTGGCTGACTTTATTTCTAGTGGGAAGAGGTCTCACATTGGAAGGTGAACTACTAGTACTTGATCTGAACCACTGAATAATATATTGGCTAACTCAATGTCTAGTGGGAATGACAGTGTTAAATGTCCCAAGGGAAAAGAATCTAGTTGCCAATTTGCCAATTTCTACCCTTGGAAATAGTGTGAGGAATTCATTGATTCTCAGATTCACCTGAAGCTAATTCACATATGGAATGGTCTCAAGAATTGCTCATTATGCTACCAGTATCTCTTTTTTTTGATTACAGCTGATATTGACATAGATGAATCTGTAATTGCCAATGCAACAAATCTAAGTTGTAACATTGCACAAGGTGAATGATGCTAAGCATCAAATAAATTTCATGGTGCTAATGTCCAGCTTTTGCCCTCAGATTACAGTCCTCCAGTAATGGCATATCTTGCAGCATGCTCCCTGATACCTGAGACAACACATGCCACATTGGACCTGCAAACAAACAGTCTTACTCCTAGCCTGGCACAAACAAGCTCACAATCTTGGAAGTTGTGATCTCCAAATCCAGGAGCATCATCAGATTTCATGCTTGATGTAAGACAAAGTTGTTCCTGTATGGGGGTCAACTTTTAACAAATTCATTTAGGTTTTTGAGCTAATTTATGCCACTCCATTTATGACTTGTCCAATAGGTGGTGGAATATGCTCAATGACAACCAAGTATGTTTATTCCACTATTACCATTTTTAAAAAGATTAACCTACTATTATGAACAGTGTGTCAGTCCCAGCACAAAATAACTCTCCATACATGCTTGCCCCAAACCAGTTGGAACAGAGTATTGAGCAACTAGTAGCAGCCAAGATCTGGATGTGTAGGTTTAATCCAAATATTCTACATTTTGTGTTCTCAGCAGTCTCTTAGCTGGTCAGATTGGACCAAGCCAAGGGGGATTTCAGCAGATAAATGGCCAAAGTCCAGTTACACAGGTAATCACTGAATGGAGATTGAATGTCAGTAAATGATTATTTTAAATGATTTTTTTGCTCAAGAGAACTCTTCCCAGATCAATGCAATCACTGGAAAATAACCCATCTACTTCGAGGTCCTCTTTGCTTCAGGAGCATCTCTGGTACTTTTGATCCTTGGATTTCTCGTTGTCGGGATGCCTCCAAGATTTGCACGTCACCGTCCATCTATCAATGGTGTCAGCGTGCTGGAGACACTGTGGATCGCAGCACATTCCCGGACAATCTGTGAACACATGGCAGACATTGAAGAGCCATCATTGGATAACTTACGAAAGGCAGGGATGTTCACAATTCGTCTTGGCGATATTTATGCCTCTCGTGTCATGGTGCCCGAGAGCGAAGCTTTCTTGGAGTGATGCGTGGTGCGTTTACAGTTTCTTGCTACGTGCGTGTTTACATTTGACGGTGATCTAATAGCTGCAATGTTTTAGAATGAAATGGAGACACCCGTCATCGCTCCGTGAAAACTATGAGTGATCATCGAGGATTAGGACTATGTATACCCAAATCATGGCATTTGACTCCGTGATGCCAGTTTTCTTTCTGTATTTCTTTCCTCTTTCTTGTTACCAAGCATCGTTGAGTATGTGCTGTAAAAGTTATCTGTTCCCACAATCGGGATATTCGTGTTCGTACTATGTTCGATGTCGCTGACGCTGCGTCTATTGCGTTGGAAGCGTAGGCTATGAGGTAGGACAGAAAAAGAGGACGTGTATTGTGAATCCAATGGCAAGTTCTGACTGTCGACTGTCGACTCGCAGGCGACCATGACCAGTTCTAAATGAACTAGTAATGATCATCAATGCATTTTACGAAACGCACCCTGTTCTTCCAAGAATGCACCGTCACATCATTCGCGCATGACGCCAGTTACAGGTCCTCGATCACCGCCACCTCAACGTTCAACGTTAACTCCCACCCGCAGAAGTTTCACGTGACCATGATGATCATCTGGTATCAGCAAGGTCTTCTAGCACGACTCAGCCCGCCCATGCTTGGAGATAGTCTCGAGTCTTTATGCGGAATACCGACATCGTCCTGAGTGATTGTGTTGGACCGTGACTGGCGCGAACTCTTCGCTTCCTACAATGCCTACCCTCACTTCTTCTGTAGTATCAATCACAATGATAAGGGAAAGGTTCTTACAAAAGTCGTGCTCGTCAAGCTTCAAGCTTCATGAGAATCATGTGTTACTCCAAATAAACAATAAGCCCCAGTGGTACAAAGGCTTGAACTTTGTCTATGAACGTCATTGGCACAGAAACGTTCATAAAGCCCCAAGACATGGTCTCCAACCAAAACACGAACCTTCGCCATCGCCCCACCTATTCTAACGATACTCCAGAACCGACACCACGCACGGCTTCACCCGTACGGTATATGAAGACGGGTACAAATATACTATGGTCTATCCGGCTGGAAATATGGCGACCCACGTCGGCCAGAGGTCCACAAGGAACTCTGCATGCCCGGACCGTCTGACCCACGCATCGCGACCCACTTTCCCGACCCATCCCCTCTCCCCGGTTGCTCCGGTATCCATAATCGGCACCGCCACAGTAACGTCCCTCAGCGACGCCAGCCTGTCGGTGGCCGTACGACGCGGATCAGGGTGCACCTAAGGACGCGTGGCCGCATTCGATGAGGGCGTATTTGACGCAGGCGTGGTTTCCCAAGTACGTGCTTGGACCACAGGCCGATCCGTCTGTGCGGTACGAATGGCCTCGCGCGGGTTCGTCGTACGCGAAAGTTATACTTGGTTCAACGTATGTTTGAGTGGGACCTTGGTCGTGCCATCGTGTCGTGTGCGTACTCATGTCTACTTTGTTGATATGATCGTTTTCGTGTTGACAATCATGTTCAGCGGCGTAGTGAAGGAGCAGTTGGGCGATAAGCGGCTCACCTCGGCGCTCGCGGAAGAGGGCACACTCGCCGATTTGACTTTCCCTGATACCTTGTTTTATCTGTTGGACGAACAGGATGTGCAGTTCTTCGACTGGTGCTGCCTAAATGCCCCCTCGGACGTGACGAAACTCGTACAAGCGTACCCCCTGCGTACCATCATCAAAATATTGTCTTGGATGTTCCCGACGACCACCGGTTGAGCGCGCTCTTGAATTCGACGACGTGAATCACCTGTCTCCCAATTCGGAACGCAGGTTGGTTCGACTTGATCGCTTTGGTCAGTTGTTCATGCTTTCCGTTTTTGCAACGCGGGGACACTGATGAGGTGAATGATAGCCGGGGAGACAAGAGGACTTGAATCGTCGTTGCCCCATGTGATATCATGTACAACGACTTTGAAGTGTTTGCTTGTCCGGTACGTGTCTCGTATCCATGCATCCTCGATTAGTCGTTAATGATCGATAGCCAGATGAGGACCTCACAGACACTGGCTCTCCGTACAAGATTCTACAGGCTGTCGTGAGTTTTCCACACGTTCATGTACATCGTTTCACCGTGTGCCAACTGTCGCGCTTTTAGATGTGGGACATTTGCTCGAAGCACGACTGATGTTACTTTGTCTTGACCTCTTACGACGAGTGGGTCTTTGGAACCTTTAGTCCGGGTGGGTGCAAATCCTCCCGCTATTTTTCGCGTCATCGACTTCTCCACGTTTAGGGTTATTGTATTTTTCGGAGTAGACATGCACCGCGCGAGGATGACACGCCACCTCCGCGCCCCCCCCATCTTTTCAAGAGTCGTGCTCGTCTCTGCAAAGGACGTCACCAACGCGCGTTTGCCCGTCCCCAACGTGCTCGAGTTACTGCTGTTGTGAATCTTTGTGGCTGGGGACGATGATGATCATGTTTGGTGGCCGCTGCCGCCGGATGTGCCGGATTGTATGCATCCGAGGGACATGTCGATTTTGGTGGGGCATATTGGTCTGAATGACGGAGGTGTGAGCGTTTACGTTGCTGGTCGAGTTGCACTGGATCAGTGTCATGTGCGTGCTGTGAATAATACGTCTCGTCATGTTGATGCCACAACTGTAGGCCATGCTGGAACAATTCAAGTGATGATAGTAGGTGGACCGTCCCACAATCGGCCGCACTCGCTGGACATATACCTGCTGTCGGACATTGACTTGGCATCACTGATGCCAAGCACTCCGACAGACGGGTAGGGGCAAGGGTATCCAACGATGATCGATATCTGCAACATAGATAATGCACGTGGATATTCAATATACACACTTTACAACGAACGAGATCATGCACTATGGCTACAGTGATTTAACTATGTACATTATAACACGGGTACATGACGCAGATCTCAGCGCCAGGCTAGACGCGTGTATGTGAGAGCATCAAGCTCGGACGACGACGGGGTCACGGATCGACACGATGACCACGGTTAGTATTGTACCCCATCTAGAGGCACCGACCGTGAAAAAGAGGGAAACCGTTGAGAACGAGTGTAGGTCATGATTCAGTGGGCGGTACGGTGACGGCGTCTGTGCATCCGCTTCTTGTCCACGAAGACATGTACTTCGGGGGAGCGCTTGCGCTTGCATGTAGAAGACCCTCCGGTAGGGGTGGGGTAAGGGGTCGAGGAAGTAGCTGAAGGAGGCGGAGGGTAGCCTCCTGGCATAGAGGGTGTCGAAGACGGCGAGGAGCTGGGCATAGAAGAGGGAGACGCGGCCGAAGGAGAAGGGGAAGGTGTAGTGGGGGCAGAGGAGGGCGTTGAACCACCCGAGGAACCATTCGAGGCCAAGTTAACGACGGGAGGGCCGGGGAAAGTGTATGTGAACCCAGGGTTGTAGACCTGAAAAGGATAATCAACGACGTGAAGGAGATGTGTCTAGGTGTGAACTCACGTTGGGGGTGAGGATACCGGGATCGGTATCCGAGTAGGCGCCTGGAAATTTGACTTCTTCGCTGGTCGTGGGGTGAGCAGTTTGAGAGCCACCGACGGACAGTTGAATGCAGGAGGGGTAAAACTCTGCACCGCCCTGGGTCATGGCAAGTTGGAGCGTGATGATTTCAGAACGAAGCATGTAGTTGCCAGACGCAAGCGTTGAGGGGATGGTGAACGTCACTGGGCCCCCGGACTCTGGAAAGCGAGTTAGCGGGTGCATTGACCAACAGGACCAACGCCTTACTGATTTGATCTTGGTACCAGGTTGAGGTGCCATTTTGCTGACCTAGCTCTGAAATCTTGAACCACTCGCCACTGCTCGGGTTGTAAGTTGCGCAATCACCCTGGCATTGGGCCATGTAGTGCATGACCGGACCCGTGTTGTGTGGCCACTAGAGATGGCTAAGCACGAATTGTCGGCATGTCATAGAGGAACATGACTTACGGGGGACGAGCCAGTGGTGCCACCGACCCAGTGAACTTGTACGGTGCTGCCGGGGTTGGCGTTGGCAGTGAGGGCAGCTGGCTGGGAACCCGGGCCACAAGTGATGTCGGGGTTGTTCGTACCCTTGACGGGTTCATTCGAGTTGACCTGACGAATCGGGGACTTGACAGTGGCAGTGGTGCCAACCGAATTGCCTTGGTAGTCTGTTCCGTCGATAGAGACTTTGTAGACATAACCGTGGGCGGAGACAAGCGCAGGAAGGACGAGGGAGAAAAGTGTGGATGCGATCATGATGACAGGGCTCGCGCAGCGAGAGAGGGCCGACAAAGAGGAATGAAAAGGACAGTGAGAGTGAAAGAAAGAAAGGCCCGAAGAGGGGCGCGCCATTCTTTTATATTTGTCGGAGAACAATGAAGAGTCGACTTGACGACGAGCTTATTTGTCGAACTCATTGTGGAGCGGATCTCGTCCGTCGGTCGTTTCCGAGTGGATCACCACCGCTTATTTTCAAAGCTATCAGACACCTCACTGCAAATGCCTGTCGCAGCAAGAGCTCACGCGGTAACAATGCGGCAACCTAACCTTGTTCCCTTCTGACCACTCCCCGAGATCATTCCCGCACAAAAGATCATCATTCCATTAACAATAGCGGTAAGTTACCGACGTGTGATTCATACCGGGGCATGAGGCGCCCATCCTGCCTCGAGGCCGACAAAATGGGCACAGTCACTAATCAGGCCTCACCTCGGTTCACTTCCCGTACAGCCTGCTGGTCACCCGCGCTGTGCTGCGACCGCCAACCAATGCGAGGGTTATAACAAGATCCGCCGCTTCTTTACTTCGTCGTCTGTGAAAACCCTTTGGCGGTCTGTGTGCTTGTAGACTCACACTCCCCTGTTTGTTGCCTCGCCTACTTAAGCGGCCCGTTGAGCGAGCCCATTCCCACTTGCTGCATCCCATCTACCTCCACTCAACATGTCGCATCTTCTCTTTGCCCTCTTTGTCGTGGGCTTGTTACCTATCCTCGTCTCAGCCCATGGGTATATCGGACAGGTGTCCATCGATGGCAAAGTGTATAACGGCAACAAGCCGGTTCTTACTGGCAGTGCTATAACCCCGAGTATCATCAGACAGGTGAGTTCTCGCATCCCGATACCTTGACACTCTGCTTGACATCGTTTGCGCCCTAGATATCAGACATCGACCCCGTCAAAGGCGCGAGTAATCCATCCCTCAACTGTGGCTTGAACGCGACCATGGCGGCCAGTGTGGCCACTGCTAATCCAGGAAGTCAGATCCTGGTTTACTGGGTGGGCGGCGAAACCGGCTCTTCACATGTCTGTCCTCGACCCGTTTCCACCCCTTTTCGTGGAAGCTCATCTTGCTTAACAGTGGCCTCACGAAGCTGGGCCTATCATGCATTACATGGCGAAATGTGATGGCTCGTGTTCGTCCTATGACTCTACCAATGCAGAGTGGTTCAAGATCTCGGAGCTTGGTGTTCAATCAGACAACTCTACTTGGTATATGGCCAACATCAGTGCGTTACCTATAAACGCATGTCTCTGAGCATGATCTCAATCCACGCAATATGTACAGTGAACGGCATGCCAGCAAACGTGACCATCCCTTCAAAAATCGCACCTGGAAACTACCTCCTCCGCTCCGAACTCATTTCTCTTCAGCTTGCCGTGTCAATGGGCGGAGCGGAATTCTACCCAGGCTGCATCCAACTCACCATCGGAGGCTCAGGCACGGGTGCGGCAAACAACAGCGAAGAGTGCAAGTTTCCTGGTGGCTATTCAGACTCTGACCCAGGTATCTACGACCCCAACGTGAGTCTTTGGTTCTGCTTCTTGAACGAGACCTGAAGGCTCGTGACAGGTGTACAACCGGCCTCTGAGCTATACCTTCCCTGGTCCCTCCGTGGCGGCCTTTGTTGGCAACGACGCAAGTCAAGGTGGCAGTCAACCCTCTGGTTCCTCGGGTGGTTCTTCTGCTACGCCGACATCAGGGTTGTCCTCACCCACACCCACATCTTCAGGCGGTACGTTTCATCCCTTTGCTTGATCCCATTCTAGATCTTTCCGCTTTTTCTTCATGTCTTTCCTTACCATATGTGACAGTGCCCGCTAACACTTCCTCTGATTCTTCTTCCCCCACGACCACCATGGCGTCATCAACCATTCCTTCTGCAACTACATCGGGGAATACGACTACTTCTACTTCAGGTGCAACATGTTATTTGACGCCTCGCTCCAACGATCAAGTGCTCTCCAAGCGTGAACACTCGAAGAAGGAGGTACACAAGCGTCGTCTCATCCGACGCAGCTCCTGATTATCATCATGGCTTGATGCCATCGCTGAGGTCGGCCTTCAAGGTGACTCGGTCGATCGCTGCGTGCTCGAGTGGGGCCAGTACCTACCAGCCGGACTGGCACCGTTTTCTAAAGACACGGGAAAACCATGTCGCGCAAGTCGCGAGGCCATCCGCTTCCTCTTCCACGATTGTCAACCGCACGGTCAGCCTCACTTCACGATCTCTCTTCATTTGGATCACTCCTTCCTTTCGACTAAGTTATGCGCTCGCATTTCTATTCGTATTCGCATTTTGGCCTCGCTCGTGTTGTACATCATTCTTTTGTAGCGCTGTCGCTCGTGTTTTTATATACCTCACTGTCGTTGTGTATATAGTCTATAGAATTTGTATCTGTCGTGTTATAAATATCCTCATCTTATCCGTGTGGAGGACCTTGTTTATTTCCCAGCCCCCTGATGGATCCCATGCGCTATCTGGCCGTGCAACGGCTGGTAAAACCACCACCATGCTGTCCAACGTGCTTGCAATCGGTGTTGGATTGGTGACCTGGCCACTGATATCCTACACCTACCCCAACTTCAAGTCGTTGTCCCAGATCCCTCTGTTACAGTTTGGCGGCACAGGCTTTTGGAAGAGCAAGGGCGTCGTGATCACGCCGCAGCTCTCGACATTTATCGAGCACACGTTGGCGCTCGAACATATTACTGGGCTCTCTGTCGCTGTCGTCCCTAAACAAGGCGAACCCGAGTTTCACACGTGGGGACACCGGAGCGAAGATGGGCATGAGGTGACCCCAGAGGTGCGTCGTCCATTCCATTCGTCGTTGCACCGCACTGACGCTGTGCGTGCAGACACGCTTCCACATGGCCTCTGTCTCCAAGGCGTTCTGCGCCACCGCCCTCGGTCTCCTGATGGACGACTTTGAGCATGGACGGAATGTGACGGCGTTGCCGACTGGGGTGACCGAGTTGACGTGGCATACGCGTTTGCGGGACGTGTTGCCCGGTCCGGGTGATGGGGGATGGGCGCTGATGGACACGTGGGCGTCGGAGAGGGCCAATTTCAAGGATATTTTGGGACACGTGTCGGGTGTACCGCGGTGAGTGTATGCACTCTTGTCGTCCTCGGCCGACTTGTCTCCTTTCATCCCTCGTTCCTTGTTCCTTGTTGCTGATGCCATTGTTTCATTTTCATGTGACGTGTATGATAGGCATGATGCTGCATATGGACCG
>JBBPTD010001101.1:0-12921 GCA_038093895.1 Boletus aff. mottiae
CCTTGTGCAGGATTAACATAGCCATATCATTTTGCTTGCAGTGACTCGGAGTCACTGTGGGCACCCTTTTCTAGTACATACTGGTAATCAATGTATCCCTTGCATTCTGTGATTAGTGGGTCCCCATCTAAGGTCGTGTTGTGCCCACCCAATCCAAAGAGGGCTAGTCAGGGCTGTCCCGTTCAATGGGGAGAGATCAGGTGGTCTGTGGGGTGAAAACCAGGTGATCAGTTTCGCCCATTGTCAATATTTCAAGTATCGCCCAAGTTCACTACATCTGTCTAAACTTGAAGAATAAAACGATGTCTATTTGTTTGTCCAGATTTTAAGTATCAGCTGTACTTTAGGTCTCAACTAAGTTTGAAGTTCAGACGAATTCTAGATTTGAATACACTACTTGATGTTTAGGTGCACATTTAGATGATGATTAAACTTCTTGTTTGAGACGACATCTAGCTATGTCCAGAACTTTCACCCATATTTTAAGTTATAGTGCACATATTTTCCAATGAAAGTACTTCAAGTTTTGTTGATCCCTAAACGACATATTATATTTCAAGTGCTGTCTTTACGTTTCGGAACACATTTTTCATCGTCTTAAATTCCGCAAAATGCGTCATGTTTGCACAGCTCATTGACAAGCAACACTCCCTCTTTGGGTACCTTGCCGCTGGTCTAGCACATATGCTGATAGTGATGACATCTGTAAAAGTATGCACAGCCTGGCTCATTGAGGATGGTAAGTGTTAAATTAAGGCAACCACCCCACCTGATATCCTTTTGCTCCGTGTCTGCAGAACACAATGGGTTCAGATGTTTCTTTGTTGTGGGTGTGACCTTTGTCAGCACCATGGCATAGTACTGCACCTCGGTGAAATCTATGGTCGATGAGAGTGCACGAAACGCCAAGTACGATCGCGATTGGTTGGTGTTGAGTCTGGTCAGTATAATGCCCAAATGGATTGGACAAGCATCAGCAAACTAACACATTACTTAAGCCTACTTATAACTACTTATCACGTCGATTAAGCAGGATCAAGTGAAAAGCGTACCAAGTAAATGTGCACTTTTTCCAGTAGGTTCCATTACTGGACACCACTTTTATCTAGCTTGTCATTGCACATGAGTGAAACCATAAGCGCAATCTGATAAATTATAAGCAACAAAACAAGTGGTAGATTAAGTACAATGCCTCAACATGCCAGCTGTTATACTGTAAGTAAACAAGAAAGTAGTGGTAAAAGAGAGTCGCAAAAGTAGTCCATCTGTTATAAGGAGGGGGGGGATATATGGCTGAGGGGTATCAATGCCGAAATGAGCCAGTGCATACTAGTGGCCGAAAAGAGAGTCCAATTGAGCGAAGGGAGAAATACATGGAAGCCAAGGGTATTGAGTCTGAACCACCCGTGAAGTAGCCAAAATGAGACGGCAGATGAGTGACTGGATGGACAGAGAGCCCTGGGAGAGCATGGAGTGGAAAATCATGTTTCTACAAACAATCTATTAGCTATGGTACTGCAAAATGGTCAGACTTACAGATATCTGCATACTGGTTGCCCTGCATGTTTACAGTCGACGATGACTCAGATGTTTCGTGCTTGCCAGGTCCTGCACCGAGGGTCATGAGTGTCTTGGATGCGTCATTGATGATCACGGTAATCTGGCTGGCAGTGTGCTTCTTCACCCTTTCTGTGAGGCTCCTTGTGGCCACCCCCCAGTTCTGATCTGAGAACGCAAACGACATACTGCTTTCCTTTCCCAATTGTTCATTCATCTTGACAGGCACCTTTGGCATGGCTATCTTCCCCCCCAGGGCTTCGATCATCTTGTGTGTGATGTGGCCCTCCGAAGCCATATGTAGTGCGCGCTCAAGCTAGACATAACCTGTTAGTTATGTGATTATTATTCAGCGGGTGTATAACATACCGCCACCCCACATAAACCAATGATCCTGGAATAGTTTTGCAATGGGGGTGATAAGACATTAGTAACAAAGGACTTGGCTATCGCACCATTGATGCACTGCAGATGTGCCGCATTGAGAAGCTGCAACAGGAAGTTGGATCGGAAGGCTTTTTTCGGGCTACTGGCATCCAGATCTTCGTAGAGAAAGCTGAAGTCATCGAGCAACATGTTGGCCATGTCCCTGATTTCATCGTCAGTGTCGGCGCACTGCAAGAAGCTCATAATGATGGCCATTGCCGTAGACCCGACATTGTGCCGCCAGTCACATAGTCGTTGATAAGCCTGCTGTGCCTGTCAGGTTCGATTTGGGTCCACACGTCGCCATGACTCACCACAGACACGATTGCACCTTGGGTAGTGAAGTCCATTGTAGACGAGTCCAGTTCCTCGCGGCTGTCGATCATGAGCGGCAAAGCATAGACAATTGCGGGTCATGATATGGACCACACATCATCGGTACCCCCTGCCCACAACAACAAAGTCGGCATGAGTACCCTTTGCCACTTACTATCCACTAGCAATTCTGCAGGAAGGTTCCCTTTTGTGAAACACCCGGGACCTGAGTTTGACACAGCGGGGGGTGCGATAGAGGTAGCAGGCAATGGTCTCATCGACTGGGCTGCTGCCTTGGCAGTGGACTTAGACGGCGTCTCCGTGACTTTCCTGTTTGTGGGTACACTCTTGACTTTCTTGGGGGGCGGTGGCTCAAGCACGTTGATACAACTCTGCAGTAAACAGGGAAACTTGCTTATCAGTTATCAGTCTAGAGTGAAGACGTGGGCATACCCGATTGGTCAGGCAAGAAGTGGCTGTGAGGTGTTGCCCAGTCAGCAAGGTGGATTTTACGTGGCAATCCTCATTTCCTCTGTCTTCCATGGTCTCGCCGTCTGGCTCTGTATCATGTCCTGAGTTGACTCCTGACAGGTAGTCTTCCAAGGTAAGGGCCAGAATGTCGCTGGTGGCATGGTTACTGTCATCTTCCTCACAGCCCTTGCATTTCAGAACACCCGCCTGGTCCTGCAAGCATGCAGGCACCTCAGTGAACTCCACGAGTTGCTGCAAAGGAAGTGAGGGGTACAAACACCAAGATTCAGTAGCATGTGGACTGACCTGCCTTCCTCGTCCAGCAATCTCTGCCTCAAGGTGCTCTTTGGCGTCATCACCATCTTCACCAAAAGCACCATAGGTAGGCTCTTCATCCATGGCAACATCACAGCATTCATTGTCAACGCTTGTGGCTCCAGTGCTCTGAGTGGCTATGCTTGATTGTGGCACCAATGTCACTGTGCTAACGGATGGGTTGTGCAAGACAGGCTCATATTGGGTTTGTGTGTTTTTCACACGTGACATCCATTGATTCACCTTCGACAGGGCTTCAGCCTTGTGGTTGCGACCTCTGGGGGATGAGCGCATTAGGTTGATGAAGAAAAGAGTAGACTCCGTCAATATAAACATGCTGGTTAGTGGGTCCAAAAAACTGACGTGTTTGCCAATGAAGGCTGGATGGGCTCTTTGAAATCGCACCCTTCAACTTGTGGCTGTTCCATCCCGTGAATCTTGGCTGCCACAGCAACAAGCTGCATCGCTCAAAGATGGCGAGCATCTCCAGTGGCCAGGAGTTCTCGCATCCCTGGCCTGCTGGGCTTCTTGGGCTGCCCTGCACTGGTACTTTGGCTTGCAGGGCAGTTGCCTTCATTAGCGTCGAGGTAAGCTAGGTGTTAGAACATTATACCTGTGGCGGGTACTAAATGCGGCTTACCGGCTGGGATGTTCACAGCACTGGCACCATCCTTGATAGACTTCTTTGTGCTTGGATGCACACCCTTTTTCGCTGCCGCAGTGTGCTTTGCAGTCTGCGAAGTTTCCATTGCTTCCTCTATGGAGGCAATGTTAGCTAAGGTGAGCAAAGCATTCATGTTCTTCATGGACTCATGATCCAACAGGTGTGCGTCATCAGCCTGTTTCTGTGCAGGTGTTTGTTGCTTGGCTGGCACATCCAGCTGGCCAGGATGCTTGCTGGCATTTCCCACCCGAGTGTGCCGGGAAGAGTTGGGTTCAGTAGTAGAAGCTTGCATAATGAAGGACTGAATGAAGGACTAGTGAGTTGGACAGACAGAGGGAGGAGGTTGAGGGTAAAGTGAGTAAATTTTTGGGTTTGACGACACCCTCCCTTAAGTATGTCCTGTTCAGTATCTCCGCCTGGTATTCTAACCGCATATGATCCTAGGTACCAGATGCTTTGTCTTTTTTTTTCTAAGTTTGAACTCCAGGCTGCAACCCTGCTTTGCGAACCCGATGCTGAGGCTCAATTGCAGCAGGCAGTGTCAACATTCAGTCAGCCCTCAGTGTCACTGTCAGTTGTTCCTTGTGTTTCCTTCTCTCCAAATCCTCTCGCTCTCCTCCATGTCCACCCCCTTTCCTCAGAACAGTCATCATTCCAATGCCCCAATTCATGTACCCTGCCAGTATCCTGGGTGTAAACGTTGGTTCAGGAACAAGGCTGGCCTTACACAGCATACCAACCAGTTTCATCCCATTCTTCAACAGCCGGTTGCTTCAAGGTCCATTTCCAGTCAAAACCCGTCTGCCGACCAGGTGGACAATTCACACTATTCAAATGAACCGAGTGGCGCTGAGCCTGGCTCCCCTCCTGCTGGTGCTGACACTGAGGAGGTTGACTCGGAGTTGCAATGGCATGGACCAGGTGGGAAGGTCTATTGTAACTATCATCCACACCTGACAGGTATTTTTGCATTATCCTTCATCACTGCAATCTAATACATTCTTGTAGCTCGACCTTGTGACTTGAGTGGTAACTTCCTGCCTGATGGAACCCCCCCTCAACCTTACTCCAAAAAAGCTTCGGACAATTGGAGCCCTTTTGGTAACCGTGCAGAATTTGAGCTTGCTGATTTACTGTATACACAGATTCAGATGTCAGCGACCCACATAAACAAGCTTCTTGATATTTTCACTGCATACATGTACCTGAATGGCGGCCAGCCTCCATTCAGCAATTGCTCTGACTTGTACGATCTCATTGACTGCACATGAGTTGGGGACATTGCATGGGAGAATTTCAGGGTCAAGTACAGTGGTGAACGCCCAGATCATCCATTGCCATGGATGGATGATGTGTATGACATGTGGATGCACGATCCAGAGAGCATCATTGGTCAGATCATTGACAACCCGGGCTTCACTCGCCTGATGGATCTCACTCCATTTCAAGAGTTCAAGACAGCCTCCAATGATCATCGCTGGCAAGATTTTATGTCAGGGGACTGGGCATGGGAGGAGGCTGTAAGTCAATATCGTCTCTGATGCCACTGTCATCACTAACTTTACCATAGGACATCATTGCTGAAGACCCCACAACGTATGGTGCTACGCTGGTACCTATTATTCTCGGCTCTGACAAGACCATGGTTTCCATCATGACAGGTCAACATGACTACTACCCACTGTATCTCTCAGTTGGGAATCTTCACAACACTGCTCATCATGTGCACAAGAATGGCATCACACTTATCGCATTCCTTGCGATGCCCAAAAGTAAGTCAGCAGCCTCAACCCATGCTGTGTTCAAGTCTTGATACAGTGTACTAGCCACGAAGGAACATGCAGCGACACCGGCATTTCGAAAATTCCGTCGACAACTGTTTCATCGCTCATTGTCTAAAATACTCAAGCAGTTGAAATGCTACATGTTGACATGGAAAGTGATGCACTTTTCAGATGGTTACTTTTGGCAGGTCATATTCTCGCTTGGTCCCTACATCGCAGACTATGAAGAGCAAGTACTTTTGGCATGCATTGTGCGTAACTGGTGTGCGAAGTAAGTCACCTTTTACCTTGAAGCCTTTGCTAGCTGTGAACTCGATGTGTACCTTCAGATGTATGGCAAGGAACAAGCACCTGGACGACGATGCTCTCTACCACTGCCGTGAACATACAGACATTCTCGTTGAAGATATTGACACAGGTGTGCTGTGGAATGAGTATGGTATCATTGCAGACCTTGTCGTAAGTTGTTTCTTGTAGTACATGACTCGCTATTTACCTCACACTGTTAGCCATTCACGAACGACTTCCCCCACGTGGACATATACAGACTACTTTCCCCAGATCTTCTACACCAAATCATCAAGGGCACGTTCAAAGACCACTTGGTGGACTGGATCGAAAAGTATATTTGTTTGTGGTATGGAGAAGCAGTGGCTCAAGTAATACTTGACGACATTGATCATAGGTAAGCTATATGTCTTATGAGGGGTTGAGCCAACTTAACCCCTTGAGGTAGAATAGCCGCAGTTGCACCATTCACTGGTCTGTGCCGTTTTCCCCAGGAACGTAACTTCAAGCAGTGGACTGGTGATGATTCGAAGGCCTTGATGAAGGTATTGATATTCCTCACTGCCGCTCACCACTACTTCATGGCTTACAGTGCAATAACTATAGGTCTACCTCCCAGCCATTGAAGGCCATGTTCCCCCCGAGATGGTGCGCACCATCCATGCATTCTTGGAGTTCTGTTATCTTGTGCGGCAGAACGTCATCACAGAGCAGAGTATTGGCAAAATACAGGAAGCACTAGATCGTTTTTATCAACACCGCATAGTCTTCATGGATGAGCAAGTGGTGACTACGTTCTTGCTGCCCCAGCAGTATTCAATGAAGCATTACATTGACATGATTCGACTCTTTGGTGCCCCTAATGGGCTATGCTCCTCAATTACAGAATCAAAGTGTTGCAATAGCTAGTAGCCGGCATTGCCGCACAGGCTACTAAGGAATCTACTCTAGGGATACTTACCTTGGAGAGGGTTGGGTTCTCAGAGATGATAGTGGTAGCTGGTCAAGAGAGATCTATTATATTCAGACTCAGTCGAGTCTTATATACACTTTGTAATGCTTACTTAATATAAGGTCATGTGACTGTAAGTATGCGTCCTTTCAACACTCCCCCTTGTCTAGTATACAGTAGATACGTAGATATCATAGTGAGGAATATAAAGTAAAATAGAAACGTCCGCACGGTCTTCATGATGGCAAGTTGAATTCCAAACCGAGCTGGGAGCGGAATGTTGCAATAGCTAGTAGCCAGCGTTGCCGCATGGGCTACTAAGGAATCTACTCTAGAGATACTTACCTTGGAAGGGTTGGGTTCTCAGAGATGATAGTGGTTGCTGGTCAAGAGAGATATTTATTATTTAGACTCAGTCAAGTCTTATATATGCTTTGTAATGCTTACTTAATATAAGCTCACGTGACTGTAAGTACATGTCCTTTCAACACTCCCCCTTGTCTAGTATACAGTAGATACATAGATATCATAGTGAGGAATATGAAGCAAAATAAAATGTCCACACAATCTTACGATGGCGAGTTGAATTCCAAACCGAGCTGGGAGTGAAACTCCTTGAACTTGACATGTCCAAGGTTCTTAGTGAACATATCCACAGGATTGTCAGTCCCTGGGATAAAAAGCAGCTCAACCTGCTTCCATAGCATCACAGCATCACATACAAAGTGGTAACAGATCTGGATGTGTTTGGAATGTTTTTTGGTAACTGGGTTCTGTGCAATAAAGAGCGAACCTTGGTTGTCACCACAAACGGGGATGGGGCCAAGGCGATAGCCAAGTTCTTCCATCATTTGATGAATCCAAATAGCCTGGCGCATACAGTCGCTCAAGGCCATATACTCAGCTTCCGTAGAAGACAGAGCTGTGGTTTTTTGTAAGTGTGAGTTCCACAAGAACACACCATTCGCGAATTTCAGGTAAAAGCCTGTTTGCGAGTGAGACGTGACTTTGTCTTGTCCCCAGTCAGAGTCAGTGCAGGCGATGATGCCTTTACCGGTCTTGCCGCTGTATACGAGAGAGTAGTCTCAGGTACCAAGAAGGTACCGGCAGATATATAGAGCCTTTGCTAGATGCTCTTCTGATGGGTTTGCAGACATGCAGGCAAGTTGGGTAACCGCATATGAGATGTCAGGTCTTGTGCCAATCATAAGATATAGCAATGATCCGATGACCTGTTGGAATCGCGTCTGAAGTTCCGGTTGGATGGGGAGATCATTCTTCTCTGGGTAGTAACCCTGAGGGAGAGGGGTGTTGGTGATTTTTGTGTTAGTCATACTGCATCACTCTATGACTTTGTCGAGGTATTCTCGCTGGTCTATCTTAATTGTTTGACCTTCTTGACGTATGTTCATTCTTAGGAATTTGCGTGTTTCTCCTAAGTCGCGACAGTCCCACTTCTTCATGAATGCAGCCTTGACCTTGTCTATGAAAGGTTTGTTGGGGCTGCAGAAGATGGCGTCATCTATGTAGATAATCGCTAGGATGAGCTCTTTGCCTTTGCGATAGATGAATAGGCCAGCATCTGTTTTAAGACACATGAAGCTGAGTTGTTTCATGGATTTGTCAAGCTTGCGCCACCAAGCTAGTCCGGCTTGCTTAAGGCCGTATAGGGCGCAGAGTAGTCGCAAGACCTTCCCTTTGAGATGAGGGGGCATAAAGCCTTCAGGGAAGTCCATGTATAGTTCTTCGTCCAGTTTGCCGTATAAATAGGTGGATCGGATGTCGAGACCTGTGATGTACCAGTTCTCTGTTGCTGCGAGGGCAAGCATGCACCACACTGTCTCGAAGCATATGATGGGGGAGAATATCTGATCGAAATCAATCTCTTCTACTTGGGAGAAGCCTTTGGCAATGAGCCAGGCTTTCTTTCTACCGTCTGATTTTACATTAAAGACCCATCAGTTTTTAATAACCTTCCTATTTGCGGGTCAATCCATGATTTCATAGACCTTGCGGTCCTTGAGTATTTGTAACTCATCATGGCAGGCTTTACACCAAAGGGTTTGTTCCTCTTGTGGTAACTTGGGGATGTCGCGGTATGTCCATTCACAGTAATTCACGTTGGACTGTTCTATTTCCAGCAGAAAGGCATGGCTGCAGAGGTATGAAACCAATGCGTCTCCCCCTTCCCTGGTGATGCACTCTACGTTGTCTTCTGATGGGGTCGGGGACGGAGGCATTCCTCCAGGGACAATGGGTGAATCCGAAGGTCCAGCTGGTGCTTCTCCAATGAGTCTGCGCCAGTCTGAGATGCATTTGATGTCTCAAAGCTGCTTTAGCGGTTCACGGCGCTCCCCATATATATTTCTGGGACAGATGGGGGCATGGTGTTCTTGCTGTGGGCGTACTGGCCGAGCAGGTGGAGGTGGAGGCAGACGACAAGGAGGGGTAACCGGAGGTGCTGGCGGAGCCAGCAGTGGTGTAGGTACCCTAGGAGGTGCTGCTGGAGGTGGAGTAATTGGCCTGGGGGCCGGGCGATGATGGTTGGGAGGAGGAGCGATTTCTGCATCTGTCTCCTGGTCCGATGGTTCAGAATCAGAATCCGAAGACTTGTCATCATGTGAGTGAGAGTGCGGTGGGTGGTTAACGGGCCGGTGTGGCTGAGCCTTTGAACACCTTGGGAAGAGGTGCTCATCAAATATGGCATGAGCCAATGTATGAAGTGCGTTGTTAGGACGCATAAAGAGGTAGTTTGAATCACTACCAGCGGAAACGCCCAGGTAGATCATCAGTTGCAATTTAGGCTGCAATTTGCCTTTGCGAGTCTCAACTGGTAAGTGGACGTATGCGCCACAGCCAAAAACCTGAAGGTGTGAGAAGGTAGGCTTTTCGCCGGTGAGCATCTCAGATGGTGTTTTCCATTGGAGCCGATGAGATGGGGTGTGATTATACACATGAAGTGCATGTAGTACTGTGAACTCCCAATAGGAATCAGGCAGGCAAGCCTGCAGTCGCATG
The DNA here is from genome assembly GCA_038093895.1 of Boletus aff. mottiae. Taxonomy (NCBI): domain Eukaryota; kingdom Fungi; phylum Basidiomycota; class Agaricomycetes; order Boletales; family Boletaceae; genus Boletus; species Boletus aff. mottiae. The sequence continues at coordinate 9,791 of JBBPTD010001101.1, forward strand.
GGTTGTGCTTTATCCATAATAGTACGGATTAGGTGTTCCGCGTGTCTGTTCTGCTGGTGAGCATAGGGGGCAGATTGTTGTATATGAATGCCATTATCACGCATATACTCATTGAAGGCTTTGGAGGTGTATTCTCCCCCTGCATCAGAGCGCCAGTGTTTTACCACAGTGTTGAACTGAGTATGCACATAGGTGTGGAACTGCTTGGTTGCTTTAAGTGTTTGATCCTTGGTTTTAATCAGGACCAGCCAAGCCATGGAGGTATAGTCATCATAAAAGACAACTGCGTACTTGTACTTGTGGTATGATTCGATTCCAAACGATTTGAGGTCAGAATGAATTAACTCAAAGGGAGCACTTGTGCGCTTCTCACTATGAGGAAAAGTACGGTTTGGTTGTTTACCAAGCTCACAACCAGAGCATATGGGGACGGTGGATGGAATGTCGACATCCGGAAAGTCCTTTATGTGCTTCTTTGCAGCGCGGAGCACATCACATGAGGGGTGGCCTAATCAGCAGTGGAGGAGTTCATAGTCCACAAAAGTCATCGATGATAAGTCGGCCTGAGGACGAACAGTGGGGGCACGCATCCAATACATTGTGTTGCCATGGGAGTGGAAACCTAGTACCAGCTGCTTAGTGCATTTATCAAATATATTGATATGACCAGGTGAGGTCTGTAGAGTCATGCAGGTGTCGGTTAACAAGGTACCCATAGATATGAGTTTTATTGTGCACGATGGCATGTAAATGACCGGCGATAACCGCACAAGTCTACCTTGGAAGTGAATAATCACTGTACCTTTTCCTTTAATTGTTGCATGACCGTTTGCTGTCTGGGAGTAGGTTGGTTTTGAAAATGGCGTATACTCAACCAGATCGCTTAGATCATTGGTGTAATGTGATGATGCTTCTGAATCAAGGAGCCACATGTCGTTGGGTAGGGCATTGTCATGTTCTCTTTCCTCTCCTTTACTCTTAGTTATTTTCTGCTTTTTACAGTGGTCACACATAGAGAAGGGAGGAGCAGTAGTGGTATTGTCACTATCTACTACAGGCGTATGTAAATTATATACAATCTGAGGCGATAATAACCGTGTGTCAGTGCCTGTGAGAGACAGACAAAGGAAGAGAGGGACTTGCCACTGGGAGCTCTCATTAAAGAATTGCTCAACGTAATCATCCACCTCCATTTCCCCGCCAAGGCTGACGGAGTTGTCACAGTCGAAAGTGACCATGTCTTCATTGTCCAAATCGGGGAGAATCTCGACGATATGGGAGGGCTCTATGTGCTCTATAAGAGAGGGCATTGAGGGGCCAGCATGGCTGGGAGGGATGGTTCTAGTGCCGAAGGCACCATCCTCGTTGAAGGCAGAGTGTTGCTGTGCATGAACATGACGATGGTGTTTGATGATGGGCTCGAGGGTGTGAACAACCTGAGTGGTGGGGATCTCCCCAATGCAGTGAGTGAGGAAGATGGCCTCTTGGACCTGAGGGAAGGCGGGGGGCCCGTAGTGGGTGGCACTGGGAGTGTGCACAAGAGCACGGGGGTCCTGAGTGGGCTCAGTGAAGTTGGTGGAGGCCGGGCTGAAAACCCCAGGCTCCTGGAGCATGTTCATGAAAGTGAACGAGGCGGAGGATGACTCGGCGGTGGTGGCTGCACGATCCTTTCGCTTCTTCTCCCCTTCTTCAGAGCGCTTGCCCTGACGATGCTTTTTTCCCTTATCCTTCTTTTCCTCATCCTTTTTATTGGATGAGGTCTCCTGCTGCTTCTTGAAGGAGGGGTTGCCTTGTTGGTGCTTTATGTTGGAAACCTTGTTGGCCTGGGCACAAGGCGGAGGCCGGTGGGTGAGGTAGTGCTGCCAAGCAGCGGTGAGGACGGTCTCCAACTCCACCATGGTCAAGACCTTGGTCTTGGTGGGGTCGGCGTCGATGGCAGCATTGAGCTGCTGATGGAGGGTCTCCGCGTATTTGGGGAGTTTGGCGACGGTAATGAGTGCCTTGAGGTTATCAGGCACCTTGTGCTGGAGTTGTTCCAGCTGGGTAAAGCTGGCATTCAGCTTGGAGAAAGCTGGGCCAGGGTGGTTGTTGTTGGGGAAGGTAATCCCGAGCATTATCTTCCACTCGGTGTAGGTGGAGGTGAGGGAGGTGGCTTCATACTTGGCCTTTATTGCATCCCAGAGGTCTTTTGACATGGAGTGGGAGGCAAAGTTGCCGGCGATGGAGGGGTCGAGACGGAGACGAATGGAGCTGCGGGCCCGATCGTCGTTCTTGTCCCACTTATCCTGGGCTTCTTCCTCAGCAGGAGTGAGGGCAGCTCCGGCTACGGCCGCGGTAGGGCACATCTTGGTCATGGCTTTGTTCCAGACCCCAATGGCGTGAAGGTACGCTTCCATGTCCTGGGCCCAACATTTGTAGTTGGTGCCACTAAGCTTGGGAAGAGAGTTGAGGGTGGATGACATTTGATAGTAGGTTCTGAAAGATTAACATGTCAGCATGAACCAATGAAGGGAGCGAGAAAAAACGTTCACGTCACTGAACAGTCAGAGCTCTCAGAATGTAGGATCATAGTGACCCCCTACATTCAGAGTCTGATGGCTGCTGCTCTTGAGCATTGCTGCATCAAAGAGTGTTTGGCGTTTCCACACAGAATGGCCTATGTCCAAAGGTTTCACCCATGAGCAGATGACAAGTGGTTCACCACATTGTCAGAGCTGCGGGGCTCATAACCTGTTGCAATAGCTAGTAGCCGGCATTGCCGCATGGGCTACTAAGGAATCTACTCTAGGGATACTTACCTTGGAAGGGTTGGGTTCTCAGAGATGATAGCAGTTGCTGGTCAAGAGAGATATTTATTATTTAGACTCAGTTGAGTCTTATATACGCTTTGTAATGCTTACTTAATATAAGGTCATGTGACTGTAAGTACGTTGTAGAGACTGGTACGTCTCTACGTTCGTATTCCCCTATTCTCCCATCTTCTGTCGTCCCCTATAACCCCTAATACCATATCCCATCACCGACCGTCGAAGTCCGGGCACGTCTGGATAGTCTGGTACCACCGGACCAGCTCGGACTAAGACCGCTATACCGAATGTACTGTCCCGTTTGTCTCAAACTCTTTTTGGTTT
>JBBPTD010001102.1:0-12902 GCA_038093895.1 Boletus aff. mottiae
TACCGCTAACGACCAGACTTCGACCGGACTATTGAGTTGGACTCCTCGGGCTTCTTCTCTACTTCTTCCCCACTTTCTAAGAGTCCCTTTCTTTCACGCTAATCCAGTAGGACTTGTCCTACCACACAGACTAGCATCTTTACAACGCATCAGAATGTAAACAGTCAGCAAGGGTGGAAGATGGCTGGAAGCTTACATCGTCATGATGAAATACATCATTGTCTCTCAACTCACCATTTGATCCTTTGGGAGGCTGGGAAAGATCATCTTGAGCCTCGGGATAATTTGGATCATGAGGGGATGCCAGTGGATGAATGCTGTGGTTGCGGGATATTGGATGGTGCTCAGACCGCAGGTCTGGCGCAATCACATAGTAAACAGGGGAAATGGTATGGCGATCAAGGGTTAAAAATGGTGTGAAATGAAATACTTCATCCAATATGGGCTGTTGGAAAGGATGGGAGGTTGCTTGACTCAGTTGTGGATGCAAATTCGGTGTGCTCATTGTGATAGTTGGGACTCGGGTGTGTGAAGTGCAACATGTCAATTTTTTCAGAAGACTGAGCTGTATACTACCCGAGCTCCAATGTAACTTCAAATTTGGCCTCGCACCCTGACAACGCCTGGCAGCCAATGCCCAAAGCGAGAACAAATTGTGGAAGACCAAAGAAAATCAGTTGTCCCCGATGCGGAAAGAAATTCTGCTCCGAGACCAATGTCCTTCAACACTTGAACCAGCCGATGGGTCTCTGCTACGGAGCGAATTGGTATCAACACTCAGGTTACTCGAATTCTTCTCACTGGCATGACTTGGAGTCGCCCCAAGATGATGATCTATCCACTGGTTCCGCCAGCAGTAATGTTGTTCCTGATGTCTCTCTTTTCCCTGTCTCAGACTCCCAGCCAGATCTCGATTATCATTCCCCTCCACCTTCTGAGGACAGCTTCGCTAGCAATCAAGGAGAGAGACACTATGAAATGGACATTGGCACTGAGCAAGAATTTATCAAGACTTTTCCAGATTGTAGCAACTCCTCTGCTGGTGGGCTCTCATTCATGGACCTATTCTGGCAAGACAAATATGCCAAAGAACGACGCGAAAACTTGTATTTCCCCATTGCTTGTGGCAAAGAGTGGGAGTTCTTGTTTTGGTGTGTACACTCAGGGTTTAGCATGGCAGCCATTGACTCTTTGTTGTCGCTAATGATTGTAAGTACATAACCAATATTTCCGCCCCCACCTGCTGATCGATCAACCCAGATCAAGCGCATTTCACTTTTGTTTCGAACTGCGAAGGAGCTCTGGGGGCATATAGAGAGTCTTCCATTGGGACCACCATGGTTATGCAAACAGCTGACAAGTGAGGCTCCCACCAAACAACCAGTTCGTCTGTTCTACCGCCTGCCGCTTGAATGTATACAATCCCTGCTGAGCCACCTGCTGCTTTATCCCCACATATCTTTCGTCCCTTGCAAAGTTTGGACTTCAGCTGCTCACATTTGTCGTATATACGAAGACTGGCTGAGCAGAGAACGCGCATGGGAAATCCAGGTAGGTTCCATTTTCTGAGCTGTGATTATCATCATATTCATCGGGCATCCATACCAGGAAAAACTTCCTAGGGGTGTGACAATGCTGGGTGTTGTTCTTTTATTGGACAAGACGAACATATCTGTGATTAGCGGCAACCGTATGGCATACCTGCTCCTTATCAGTCTGGCCAACATCAATCCAGCCATTTGTTCTAAAATCTCAATGCATATGTACCTCCTTCTAGCTCTCCTCCCCATTGCAAAGTTCACTTGCAAAGATACGTGCACCCGGGGACTTCTGCACGATAGGCTAATCCACCGAGCCTTACACAAGGTCCTGGAACCACTGAAGATGGCTGCTCAAGTTGGGGTTATGATGAATGATCCCACTGGTACTTTGCGGTATTGCTATACACCACTGGCTGTGTATATTGGAGACACACTGGAGCAATCCCTTATGGCGTGTACGAACCCTAAAGCATCCCCGCTCATGATGGCCACTTCGAAGCAATTTGGCAACCCCATTCCACATCCTCCACACACTGGCTCCAGTACTCTTCATGCCATCCGCATGGCGTATGAAAAGTGCTCTCCCCAAGATTACAGAGCATTCTTGAAGGTCACCAAGGCCCTCCACTTGAACAGAGTTGTTGAGCCATATTGGGTGGACTGGCCCTTGTCCTGTCCAGCTGAGTTCCTTCATCCAGAAATGCTTCATCACTTCCACCGGTTTTCTTGGGACCATGACATCAAATGGTGCATCCAGGTTATCACTGCTCCCGAGATCGATTTTCATTTCTCCCTTTTACAACCTACAATTGGGTACCACAGGTTTGAGGACAGCATATCTAATCTGAAGCAGGTTATGGGGCATGACCACCGTTCAATTCAGCAGTATCTTGTGGATGTTATCGCTGGTGCAGTCCCCCGTCGATTCCTCATCGCGATCTGTGCACTGGTCGAGTTCCGCTACCTGGTGCAGGCACCAAGGTTCTCTGATCAGTTGCTCAGCAAGCTAACAGATGCGCTCAAATTATTTCATGACCACAAAGACACTGTCACGCAGGCTGGGGCCTGCAAAGACTCGTGGAAGATACCGAAGCTAGAGTTACTTCAAAGTGTGGTGCCTAGCATTCGACGCTCTGGTCCCATCATGCAATGGTCCACCAATGCGACTGAGCATGTGCATGTCCAGGAAATCAAAGTTCCCACTCGTTCAGGCAACAACCAAAACTACTATGATCAGATCGCTCAGACAAATGTTTCAGGTTCGACATTGCCACATATTTTGTGGCCTGGCATGAAAAGTCTCTCCTCTCTGAGGAAGATGACCTTGACTTCGACCAAGAGGATGATTATGACGAGTTAGATGCTCCTTCCCTCCATGAACATATAAAGATATCAATATCCTGCTTGTCCGTCAACTACTTCGTCATCACTGATGCCATTGCATGTGGATGCATCCCCAACGCTCCAAGACCACATCGCACCTTCGCAACCTCCACCACTGCATTTCATATCACAGATAAGCCCTCCCTTCGAACGACTGTCGATGAAGCTGCTGTGCTTTTTGGAATCACAGACCTCCACCCTGCCCTCCTGGAGTTTTTACAGTGTGTTCAGGATCAGAACGTTCATGACGTCTCAGGCATCAGGATGTAGGACCTTCATGGCCAACTCCCGTTTGATCATATCCAAGTATGGTACAGGTTACGTGTCCAACAGCACCTCTATCACGAAGACACATGGGTAGATGCACCACAGACTCTCAGAGCATTCCCTCCCTCTCCCGATTGCCCTCACAGGCTTTACAATGCTGTTGTCATCAGTCCCAGATCTGATAGTGACTGGCCCTGCCGAGGTATTGAAGGTACGAGTTTCAAGCTCGTATCTTGGGAGTACACTATTAACACATGGATGGTAGGCCACCTTGTCGTGCAACTCAGACTTGTATTCTGCCCAATGAACGCCGATTATCTCCTCACTTACGTTCAGCGCTTCAACATTGTGTCTCAAAGGGAAAGCACGAGCGACGTTCATCCAGCCACTGGGATGCATCTACTCAGGCGGGCAACAAAATCCAATGGGACACGGATCAGGGATATCGTTCCTGTATCACACATTCGATCTGCGGCTCACTTGGTCCCAAGCTTTGGTAAAGAGGCCCATCCTCACTTATCCAGACAGAATGTTAATGAGTTGTTGACTGATTTTTGGCTCAATAAGTTCTGGTCGAAGGAATTTTATTACACGTTGTGTCCTTAGCATTCAGAACTATGTATGTAGTAATTAGCCTCGATGAAATCGATCGATTGATAAGCCATCTACTGATGACTTGAGGACACCACCCACCCTCACTTCTACCACCACCATCAACCTCTCGACCCAGTACCAAGATGGGTAGTAGTTTGCACAGGGTAAGGATACCTGATATAGCTGCTTGTCAAAAATTTTCTGATCTTTCTTATTACTAAGCATAACACACCACTCCTACTATGTGCGGTTCGTTGTCCGTTCCAGCAACGACGAAGTGGCTGATCAGGAAGTCACAGTTGGCTACACCCCCACAATTTCGCTGCAAGCAGGATGTATATCATGAGTCAATAAACCCCGGAATCATAGAAGACACAGCCCCTGTCCACTGGTTGCTCAATCAGCAGGAGACGACGGAATTCCTAGCAAAACTGTATCCAGACAGCAGACTCTTGCTGTCGAATGCTGCTTTCGATGCTGCTCCAACCATGGAGGACATTATAAGTAACATGCAATCAACATGGCACCAGGTAAAGGACCACTGGGCATACTTTCCAGACCTCACAAGTTCAGAGCTACTCAAAGAGAGGATTGCAGAATTCTTCAACGGTGTCATTCAGCATGTGCCGCATTCGCATATGTGTATGAGGTAAGTTAGGGTAGTCCCTTCGTTTTCGCAGTTTCAAGGCTGACGCCATATTAGACGATGGACGGGCAAGGCTGCGAACAACCCCATGACGGGTTTTAGTGGCGCTATTTGAAAGCCTGACCTCTTGCTTTGTGAAGAAGGCGTTATCTCGAAATGGGTCAGTCAAAAAGAGAAATTCGATGTGAGGACCGACATCTATTCCCTAGGAGAGGTGAAGCAGAAGTACAGCGAAGACCATAAAAAGGAATTGTACATCGAACTGGCCGGAAAGGTAGCATTCCTGCTCAAAGCTCAGAATGGCCACTGCACAGTGCCCGGTATTCAACTCCTAGGCTCGTCCATCATTCTTATGCTCTTCAACCGAGGTGGCTCCATCTCTACATACCCCCTCGACATCCATCTATTTCCCGAACAATTTCTCTGTATCCTTCTTGGCGTCACATTCGCAGACGGGACAGCGCTCAGCTTTGATTCCACCATCACTCCCACCCAGAATAGTCAGAAAACGATCTGAATAGTCAAGCAAGGCAAAGAATATCACATACTCGTCGACACATTGTTATTCTCTTCCTTCTTGCTTCATAGCTGGGGCACGACCGTGTGGACTGGCAAAGTCACCATCAACCAAGAAGAGCATGATGTCATCATTAAAGACTCGTGGGTAGACCCGTTACGATGCTATATGGAAGGGCGGATTTTGAAGATGTTGGAGAAGGCCGGGGTGAAGGGTGTGCCGAAATTGGTACATGAACAGCAAGTCCAGACTCCACATCCCATCATGGGCCAGTTCATAAACCATTCAACGCACATTCTTCGTACCCTTTTCCGCGGGTCTTCTCAAGCCTCATACTACTTGCGTGTCCTGTCACGCTTGGTTTCAAAACCAAGAGGCTATCCCATTTTTGACTTCAACTCACTCGCTGAGTTGCTTGTCGGACTCATCGATTGTCTATGTGGTGCGTCCGAGCTGTTATCACCTGCCACTGCAAACTTATGTCTTGCAGCTCATCATGACACTCTGAATCAGGCATACGTACTTCACTGTGATGTCAGTCTGTTTAACCTGTTGCTCGTTCTGGCAATGCACAGCGATATTGGGGAAGTTTTCTCGATCAAGTGCTCAAAGGACCTGAAAAAGACGTGGTTCGAGCAAAAATCCAGAAACTATCATGTCATGGTCTCCTTGCCGATTGGGGCTATGCTGTCCCCACAGATGACTCTTGATCTGGGAACCCCCCCCAGGATGATGACACTGGCACTACTGGGATTCGCATCAGTGGCAAAATGGAACCACTATCTCGGACCAACTTGGAAGACATGCACAATATCCTTATCCCTGTGGCCAACGAGCCTATCCTGAGTGATACCGGTCCTTCAATCGACACAAGCCCACTTCACTGTATGGTAAGTTTCTTAGTTATACATCTACACAGCGTTTCTGATATACACTAGGGCACGTGGGTGTGGATGGCCGCAGAGCTCAGTCACGTAGGACCCGGCATGCCAGTGGTTCATCAAGCCCACCACAACTTGGAATCATTCTTTTATATTCTGCTCGCTATCTGCCTCCTATATGACAAACCTGCAAAACTCAAGCCCATGAAAGTACTTTCTCAATCTTTCGACCCCTTCTTCACCATCACAAAGCCCAGCACCCTTAATGTCATCACTATCCAATCTGATTTCGGTTGGACAACACATATGCTCCCATATGTCTCCTCGTATTTTCAACCACTGATTCCCCTTCTCGAGAAGATCCGGAAGGAGCTCATCTTACCCATTAAAATGCATGGTGGGAAGCTTCAGGCCAATCTGGATTTCACTCACGATCACTTCATCGAGGACATCGTCATGGTTCTCACAAAGCTTCTGGGGAGTTCCTGGGTTCCGAAGATACCAAATACAAGGAAAGGTGTTGTACAGGGTGGCAGTATATCAAGCACTTTCTCATTACCAGTCACTCCCTCCTCCACTCCTTCCGCTGGCACGGTCTTGCCTGAAATTCCACTGCCACGACCACCTATGGTTTGGATGCCAGGTGTTTCATCGACGAGTACCTCCAAGTGACGCACCGAAAATGAGGTCGAGTCAGGCCCTCAACTCCTGAAGCAATGTTCTCATATTGGGACTGCATTGAATCCGGACTCCTGTGGCATGTCATCAAGCTTTGGTACAAGTTGGAGTTTACCTTCCGATATCTGAATCCTACCTCTAGTGTGCCTCTGATTTGTATGTATTCTCGTGTACCAGGCCTTGAACTACCGAATGGTACTACTAGTTGTATGTACCTAGTAGTCATAGCATGTTGTTCTTTTGCAAGTGCAATCGCTTCTCATGGTCTTGACTCTTGATGTATTTCAACATATGCCTGTCGCTTGCACCAGAATAAAACAGTGAAAAATCACCATGTAGTCCCTTGTCCTTTCTGCCTTCGCACAATGGCCAAACACAAAATCATCTATGAAAGTGATGAGGACGTCATTGAAGAGAGGCCAAAGAAAGCTCGGAAAGCACCAGAGGCGCCCCCAGATACGTCTGCAACATATCCACCCCACATTGCTAGATCTAAATTGATTGGAACTGAAGTTGTCAACAATGAAGCTAAGGTACAATGCTCCGGGCGCTCTGGAAAAGGTAGCGGGGGTCGATTGGCTGCGATGGAGCGAATTGAACAGATTCAGATGGAACCATCTAAATGGTCTTCGAAAATCGACATCGCTACACAAGGTGAAAATGTGAACCCCATGGCACCATCCTTTCAAGATGTCGGTGAACACAGCTGTCGTACACGGCGAGGAGGCTCTGATGAGGTGGCCGTACCCCAGACCCATGAACAATCGACCTTCACTCAGTCGCCTCTGCAGCCAGAATTCTTGCAGGCAACACCTAATCAGCAATTCGGATTCAGAGTTCCTTATGCTCCATTCCAGGCAGAGAATAATAAGCAGGCACCCCCTTGCACCCACTTCTGTGGACCATCTTCCCAGCCTTCATCAAAAGATTCCGGACCACCGTCGTCGCGGAGTCCCTCATTGTTTTCGGGTGGGTCTGTAGGAACAAGATCAACTGCCGCAACGTCTCGTGCACCATCCACCTGTTCTTCCAAAGGCGAACAACGTCCGACGGCACAGCGCAATCCCTCCCCCCAACGTACACTATCTGTGACTTCTTCTGCTCCTTGTATCTCGGAGTTCGAACGTTCTCAGGCAGATGCCTCTTCAAATTCTATGATGTTGCAGCGAACTGCCTCCTTCTACAATGTACCGCTTAGCATGAATAAGTCTGGTCACAGCCTCTCTGCTGCCCCCGACTACAACAATATGGGAGAAATGCAGGTAAGACATCATCAGGTGACATTACGTTGTGCTGGCTAACATATCCCCACTTCTCAAGATTGACGAGGCCTCCCTAAGTGAGGATGATAGGATTGTGGAGGAAGCTCTTCATCAAACAGAATGTACATCATCAAGCATCTGAAATTCATATTACTAACTTTGTTTTCCTCAGATAGGGAGGATGATCGGAGACCATTGTCACCCCCAGGTAAGGCCTCGAGCACTTAAACAGGACACTTCTGATTGCATCTGCAGAGCACTCCCCAAGAAGAGCGCCAATACCTGCTAGAGGTATGTTACATCGCATTGGACGACCTGTACTAACTGTCATTACCATAGACAACATCAATGGTGCGACCACACAATATTGGCAGAGGCAGTCCGCTGCTTATCAATGCAATGATCAAGCCTCGAGCCGGATGCTGTTGCACCCCTGTAGCAACACTGCAACTATGAACGGCGAGTGTAATCATATTCCGGGTATGTTACATTGCACTCAATGACGATGACTTACTCCTCTGACTATAGACAATTCTGACGGGACAAATATCGATGACAAGGCTTCGCAAGGCCAACCAGGTCCTCATCCATGCGATGAAACGGCCCCAAGCCAGTCATCTTCTCTCCCTGTGCAAGCTCCCAAGAACATCGAAGCTCCACATAGCCAACCACATCCTCGTTTGCGTGGTGAAATGGCCCCAAGCCAATCATCTTCTTTGCCCGCACAAGCTCCCGAGGACACTGTAGCCATACACCGCTGATGGAATCGTGCTCCATGCCTGCCAAGCAACTCACAGCTGTTTGCAGCTAGGCAGCAGCAAACTAGGTCCACTAACAATCCTACAGGTAATTCACAAGTTGCGAATAACGATGATGGTTGAAACCGTCCTTCCCCTGACCTTCCAGCCGGCATAGTAACCGAATGCTCGGAACCGTGGCATCTCCAACACTATGACCTGCCGACTCATGACATGATTGAACGTGCCAAACAATTTTCACACTGTGACGCAGCTTCTATCGACCCATTCCCTGCCCATCCCCTGTTTAACAGCAAAGCGATTGAGTATATCGACAAGGCGATTGCCGAGCATCATACTTGAGGCTTAATCATTTCAGAAGGTAGTTGTCACATATTGATCGTGGTCTCCCCATTGATTGGATTGTTCAGGCTGGTGGCCGCACAATGCATCGGATATCACCAGACTCATATGTACCCCCCACCATTATCTCCTGCATCGTACCCATCCACCTCCTCTATAGTTATGGGAGGACCTTGATAACTGGCATTCTGCATTGAGGAAAAGGGCCTGTACCTTTGTCACCCAACGATACACGTGGAATCCTGAAAATCATCGCGAACGAAATGTCGAGATTGCAAAGAACCTTCTTGGCAACAGTGGTTTATTCTTGAGGGGTGAACCTGATGCCGAGGTAAGGTGAATCAATCTAAGTTCATGTCAGCTGACACTGGTTCCAGGGACATGCCAACAATCTCGCACACCCCACCATTGAGGGTCTTGTTATTGACTTCTTCTACACCAGCCCTTCTGCTGTCGGTAAACTGTTTCCCGAAGTGTTCGCTGGGGAGGTCCCAAGAGTCATGGTGGCTCTCGCTGCCACTGCAGTTTGTTTCTCATTGCTACCTAATTCATACACTCATCAACTTGCAGCTCAAAGTTGCTCTAGATGAGATTGCTTCAGGCCATGGTGAAGTCAATTTCCGAGTTGGTACCTATTCACTGGTCTACAGGGAAATCCTTGGTTTAATGAGTAAATGCAATGCCAATTCCATCCACCACAAGAAGACGAGCACATTGCATAAGTGATGGGCACAGCTCGGAAGGCAAGTTTTTTCTTATGTCCTATATTAGTATCTTATGATGACATATTTTAGCAATGGTATGATTACCCAAGAAGTGGTCGATGGCGGATGTGGATTTGATGTCAGCCTTGATTAGTCATACTTGCTGGATCGAGTTTGTCATATATTCTTTTCTGTGATTATCAATCTAGCCATTATCATGAACCCTGATTTGTCTGATTGGCCTATGTACTCTACCTTCTAGTACTTACTAGAGCATTGGGTCCAGGCTAGTCTAGTCTGTGACAGACTGTCCAAGTCTGTTGTGATTGTGAAATGAGGGTTATTTTTCAATTATGCTAGTCTGTATCTGAGGTCTAGTCCAGGATGGAAAAGAATGGGACCAGACTATAGGCTTCTATCCAGATCTAGACAGCTGGGGGTTTCCGTACAGTCTGTTGTGCTAGCCAACACTGTCCAGTTGTGTCTAGGAGGGGGTTGATTTGCTGATGTACCCTGGTGCCGACTGGGTGGCACTCGGTCAAAAAGTTTCGCGCTGCACGGAAAGTTGCGCGCTGATTAAATGTGCAAACGGACCCTCATACGTGTCAGCCAGCTCCGCCCAGTCTATCATACCCACGACTGTCGGAGACGTTTGAACTATCATTTGCGTTTCAGACTCATCCGACCTCTACTAAAACCGTGAGGCCGCGCGAGGCTTTCAGTGCCAAACTCCCATCTATATTTACTCTTGCTATGCACTTGAATCGCGCTCTCGTCTCCACCTTCTTGTTCGTTTCTGCAGTTCTCGCCAGAGAACCTGATAAGATGGCTGGTGTTGTGAGAGTGAGTGCGTATCTTCTGGACCGTGTGTTGTTTGGTCTCATCTTGCCCCGACAGATCAAGTACTACGACACCAGGACACTAATGAGTATTGCCAGCGGCACGTTCACCGTGCCCCATATTCAGGGTGCCATTGGCTCGGGTGTCAATATCGGAATCGGTCTCGACGGTCTGCAATGTCAAACTGCCTCTCTTGCGGCCGGAATCCAAATAATGATAAGAGCAGATGGGCTCTATGTTGCAGGTAAGTTAACATTAAACCCATGCATCAGTAACCTCTCACTCTTTCATGGATAGCTTGGGGAGAGTTCTTGCCCTCTAAAAGGGACTGGCACATTCCAAGCTCTGAGCCGTTCATAATCTCCCTCGGAGATAGAATCACAGTCACTGTCGGACATGTGGAGAATTCCGTCATGAAGGGTCACTTCGAATTAAAAAATCTCGATACTGGGGGGCAATGGTCTGGAACACTCGAAAGTGAATCGAATCCGCTCTGCGGGAGCACTGCATTCTGGGCCGTTGAAATTGTCCCAAATGGTGGTATCACGCCCCTTGCCAGCTTCCAAGACGTGGTCTTTACAGATCTCTGGTATAGGCTCGGAAACCAAAAATTTAGGTTCCATAAGAACGACATTCGAAAGAGAAATGTTTTAACCATTACACAAGGAGGCGATGATAGGACACTTGTCGAGGTGCAAGAATCAGAATACTCAGCTAAGGTTATCGTCAAATCTCTGGGATATATGGGATAGAGTGGTGGCTATTTACTACTTGGGAAGGGCCGACTTCAGTCGGCGTCAACCTTGCTTGTGGTCTCATCGATTCTTGTCCCGCATTCGCATATGCTTGTTCCTTTCCTTTTGTTCCTTTCTTGTCTGATCGCCTGGTCTGTAATATTTATGACAGAGGAAATTTTTTCTACGAGCAGGTGGCATACACTCACGTGTACAGCTGCATATATCCTACTGTGCGCTCACACCTTTGTACAGTAGTAGTTTCGACACCATCCGTTCTTCCGATTCGTTCCTGGCGTAGCCGTCCGCTTCCTAAAAATGAACGTCGGGTTTCGAGACCCCTCACCATCCGAGTCGTCTCGCTGTATGGGAATGCGACAACTGCGTTCCCGTTTGTGTTTGCACACGAGCGCTGTTCTCACCCTCACCTCGTCATCCAAACAATGAATGTTTGCATGCGAGCGCCCGCCGCCGCCACGCCCACGCCCTATCCCTTCCGTCGTCATCGCCCATCACCTCGTCCACACCTTGCCCTCACCCTCACCACCCTCACCCTCACCCACCTCGCAACAACAACGCGACGAGGACGAGGCCGTGCGACAACAATGACAACAACCGCCCTCATCCTCTCCCTTCCCCTCATCTGCCCCACCCTCAGCCTCACCACCCTCATCCTCACCCACCTCACGATGACGACGCGCGACGAGGATGAGGACGAGGACAACGAGAACGCGACGACGAGGACGCAACGCCGCGCCCTCTCCCTCTCCCTCCCTCTCCCTCGCCGACCGTTCGCCTACAAACACGAACACGAACGCTTGTATGCATTTGTGTCCGTGTTTGTATGCGAGCGGTCACCCTCCAGTGGCATGCATACCCGTGGCAGCAAAGCCGGGCTGGGCCCTGGGGCCTATGAGGCCGTTATTGAGGGCTCAGGCTTCGATTTTGCAGAGCCCGAGCCGGGCCCGCACATCACTAAAATTTAGTCTGGGATTCTGTGTGGGTCCATCGCGCTCAAGTGTAATTTTATATGTGGTTTAGCTCCAGCGGATACTCATGACACGCCAGCCCTTTCTGCGCTCCAGTTGACTGGCAAACGTTCGCCTGAAATGTTGGACAAGTTCGTTCTCCGCCAGATCCCATGTTTCACCGAAGGCGAAGACTCGCTCGCGGTGCTCCACCACGACGATAAGCGCAACATACTCTTCATATATCATTGGGAGTGGCAACGACCGTACGACGCCAGGATCGTGTCCATCCAAAGGTTGACCCTGACCCCCTTGATGTTCCGGTCGATCGGCGAGGGCTTGAGACAGATTAACTATGGCAAAGTGTACTCGAGATTGTACGAGTTCGAGGGACATGTCGTTCCGTGAGTGCTGCGTTTGTGGCCGACATCTAGGTGTTGGCTGATGGTGCATCGCAGTCATATGGTCGTCGTCAAAGTCGGCAGGCCCACAGAGCGGTCCAAGCCTGGCAATCATGGCAAACGAGACAGTCAGATTCTGCTCATCTCATTACAGGCTCGATACTTTGTTATCAAATCATACACTGAAGATGACGTGCACAAGTCCCTCAAATATGAAATCTGGAGCTCCACAGACCCGGGGAATAAGCGTCTTGATAAGGCATTCAAGGAGTGCGCTGGAAGGGGCCCGATTTACCTCTTCTTTAGCGTCAATGCTAGGTGACTACGGTGTCCGCTGACTCTTTCCGGCATTCTAACATTCAGTGGCAGCGGTCACTTTTGTGGCA
>JBBPTD010001103.1:0-12896 GCA_038093895.1 Boletus aff. mottiae
ATGTTGACGTAATGTGCTACAATATGTTGGAGATGAAAGTAGGTGCGAGGCTATGACATCGATCTCCCAGATTTGTTTTGCATGATTCATCCATACAAAGGCCTCTGTACCTATCATGCAACATCTACTGCGGAACCAAGACAGGCACTAGCACTAGCATCCTTTCTTGGTGCGTCTACAGGCTTCCTTGACAATGATGCCTCAAAATACCAATACATCTGGTCATCTACGAGTTATATTGTAGGGAGTTTCCGGCGAGTTTGTTGATTAAGAGATGGAAATGGTACTACATCTCCAAATTATTCAACTGATCTGATCAAGGTTGACGTTCAGAGACAGGACTGTGCCGTTCAAACTTCTTCCATTCGCCTCTATGACACCAGAAAGTCAAACATCCTAATTCCTCACCACGGTGTTCATGTATGTAGATCGCCGTTCTGCGTCACCTTTGCATGCAGTGTAATTTACTTTGCATCTTCCTCTCTCTGCCAGTGTATAAATATTTTCATTTCACATTCGCTCCTGTGGTAATATGTCCTATCCTATTGCGAGCAAGGTACCTAGGCAGCAACCGCCGCCACCTGGTCTGTCAAACACGTCATGATACGACAATAGTACACAGCACTTACATCGGTGTGGGATAGCCTGTGGATGATGATTTTCCCGCTCTGTCCACCAATTGCGAGATGCCGGTCGTCCGGCGAGAATGAGATTGAACGTATGTCCTGAGGGTGCTGGATGAGACTGAGCTGGGTGTATCTCGACGTGTCCCAGAAAGTGACGGTACTTTTCGTAGAGTATGCGATGATTTTCCCGTGCTTTGGTAGAGCGATGCACGACGTTCCACTGGTATCAGGGGCAAGCCATTCCGAGACCGCTGACCCTGTGGATGCTTCGAATCGCTTGATTGTCCCGTCGGATATGACAAGGAAATGGTTGCTGAACCAAAGGACACCACCGTTGAAGAGCGAGGTGACATTCACGTTGATATCTACGAGGAGGTGGTGATTCAGGTTGTCGTAGATTCGAACGCGATCTCGAGTGGCTATCACGATGCGATCGCCCTGCGGCGCGTATTTCGCTGCTACTATCACCTGGCCGTAGTAGCGGAGTAGCCATACTCGTTTGCGAGTTGCGATGTCCCAGACCGAGGCTACGCCCACCGACGACCCTGTCACGAACTGGCTCGAGTCGGGCGAGACATCGACTGTATGGATGGCGGACAAGAAATCTTCCTCGTGCGAGGAAAAGACTTGTTGGCGTGTCTCTGCATCCCACACAAACACCTCCCCGCCGTATGTCCCCGCCGCGATCCATCTACTATCCGCCGACACAGCGACACAGGAGGCACCCCTTCCCGTGTTCATGGTTGCCAATCGTTTGCCATCTTCCACCTGCCACACTTGGACTTCTCCGAGCTCACCGCTGACGAGATACTTGCCGTCCGCTGAAAAAGTCACCGCATATACGAACTTTTTGACGTCGATTTCGACTGGGTGTTCTTGTTTAACCGCAAGGATCAGTGTCAGTGCGCGCTCCATCTTGTTGGGACTCACCAGTTGTTGTCGATGTGGTCATTAGCGACGCAGTGTAGCAAGGCAATCCGTAGGGTCAACGGACAAGGTGCGGCTTCTGCACTCCCTTGATGTAGGCCAGTGCACAGGTGCCGCCGTCACCTCGTGTTCTCGGCGCCTGTTCCACAATGAGTCTGACTTCTACCACGTCACGAAAACACATATACTAACAAACAGGTTCAACTTGCTCGGGAGTCGGCTGTACTGGGCAGTATATGTGTAAGATCCCGCTATGATCACATGCAAAGAGCATGAGAACGACTTCGCAATTCAACGTGACGAGACCGTGAAGCTATGTCTATTTTCAAGAAAGAACCATTTACATGCGCACAGGTATCTGACTGCCTGGCCAGAGTACAGTAGACACCTCATAACGGATGTTTGGGACACCATCACAGTTGCCCATCTGTGATGGTGGTCGAATACGGTTGCCCATGGAACAATGTACCAGGAGCACACCAAGGGACACACTATGCGTGTGATAGTCATAAAGCCCGGCTATCTCCAAACTCGGATGCGCAAGTTGTTGTCAGATGGTTCATCATCTGAGCGGCAGTCATAGCCTGCGTTGAGGTGGTCTGGAATGAATGTGCATGTCAGTGGAGAGATGGACAAGGTGTTGAGTTGGACACTTGCTTTTGACGCCACGAAGCCATGTCAAGCTGCCCCGTATTCGGACCAAATGGCCCAGACCGTCACGGATGAAGGCCTAAGTGGATTGGGAATATCAGTCCTGAGCGTCGGTAGCGGAGTGTTGGCCAAGGAGACTAACCTTGGGTTGACACTGGCAACCTTCTCAAAGGTAGGTTGATCACAACTACTGAGCATGTTTCGATACGAGGTGTAGCGCGAGAATGGAGACGTCGATGGTAGTAAGCTAACTTGTGTGTTGCCAAGAAACGCTCTCTGGTACGGCTATTTATCCGGGCCTCGGTGTATCGTCATATTTGGCGTGAGATCCCAGGCCCGGCCGACGATGCTGTTCCTCAATTTAAAAAATACGGATAGTCCTTTCTGATGGAATGCCAAGCTGACGGAGCCTACTGGTATGCGGCTTGGACCTTGCCACGACAACAGCCTACGCAAGCTTTTACACGAGTCACACAGCCCGTTGCGCAAGCGATATCAAATGGCCGACGGTGGGCTGTCTAGCTGTCCTCAGTATCTCAGATCAACAGATCAGTGACTACTTTGCCTCGAATGTCAAAATAATCCGAGCCCGACAATTGTGAATGTCGGGGCTCGCCTCGTAAACATTCCAATTGGAGCTTGCAGGGCGGAGCAGAGAAGTGACCGAGACGACACGTGGATGTCTGGACCCTGGGAACTGCAATGAAAGTTCCATGGAGATGCCTGTTACGACGAGATGGCGATGCTGTATCACCCACTTCACAGAAAGTCCGGTCGAGCTGAAAAGGTATTGCATTTACGTTCAACCAACCACAGCACGGTTCGGGAAATCAAGCAGACCGGGCTCAACACCTATTTTGTACTAGATGTGGCGAAGCCAGCCACGTCGTCGAAACTTGAAAGATGATATCAAGCATGAAAGGTAGGGCGGTCCGTTGCAGTGTTTAGGCAGGTTGCTCAGGACAGCTCGAATCCAGCGTAGCACTGTGAATGGCGCAGTACTACGGGGCAAATCACCTACCCGTACCCTTGGCCCAGCGTAGCCACGTCGAGCAAGCGAAATTGAAGTGCCCGACTTGAAAGCATGCAGGAACAAGAACAAGATTCTCAATCTCATACACGCAGCATTGCAATTATAATGGGGATGTAGGTGCGAGGAAATGTGGCAACTGGTTTCAGACCAACCGAGGGGTTCTGTCCCACCATAGTGCCGAATCAATGCACAACGAATTGATCATCATCACCATCAAAAAAAAGTCTAGATGTGTTACCAGAGAAGCCGGACTCCAGTCCAAATATGTATTCTGAGTGGAGAATAGGTTCGACTACTCACTTCTTGCGCGATCTCCTTCGCTCTAGATATTTCCGTATGGTGTTTGGAGAGGCAGGACCTGCGGTGAGTCTGAACATCAGGAAAGAATGCATCTGAGAACCGAGCGTCGTCTTTTGATCCATGGCGCTCTGATCAGATATTATGAAGTCAGCACGCTGGAATGTCGAACCATCTTCTAGCAACTCAAACATTTTTCTTTGCAACCCTTGCCCGCACGTCTGAACTGCATCTCCGTTTTGAAGCGCCTGACTGCCTCATTATAGGGTTGGGGGTTCCGTCTATCAAGAAGGTAACGTCCCATGCCATTGCACTAAGCCCCGTGCCAGTCTGTTTCGCAGGACACTGGGTCTTGACAATCGTCGGCGTGCATGACAATACGAGGCTCTTCGGAGGCAATAAGTGTTGATCGAGGACGGACTTTGCGAATGCCGAGCTGGTGAAGACATCCGCGGCCAATCGCTTTCCGTTGCGCCTTTGTGATTTGTGTGAAGGGGAGTTTGAATCTCGGCGAGGGACCGGAAAGCAGTGGGAAACAGGGATGGAATCTGCGAGGATCATGAGCAGCTCCATTGACTAAAGGGACCAACGAGCTGCTTGAATACGATTCACGACGTATGCCTTTGTCGTATTCGCATTCATACTTGTCACAGAACGATAGGAATGCGCAGAGCTCTTCCTTGGTATATGCCCGGTAAAGGACTGCCAGCGAGTCAGTGTACGTAGTTGATATTGGTTGAAAAGTGTATGAGCTGGGTTTCAATCGGATTGTTGTCGCTTTCACAAGGTCCTCTTTCCCGGCCGTGAACATGTCAGCGAGAACCTGAGAAAATCGCCTGTGACAGCGGGATCCTGATTAGCCGAGCCGTAGCAACACTACTGGCGGCGGCGCTCAGCCCGCAGCGTATGCGGCATGCAAACTGGTGGTGTAGCTGCGTGCTGGCAGGCTGCCTTGACATTTTCGAATCACATGACTCTCAGGCCGCGACCGCCGACTCCCTACTACCAGCCTCGGGGCCAGTGACGAGACATATACAGTACTCTCTTTGGTCAGGTTGGACGTTTACTAGCTGCCAAAAGTGACTGATCATGTTTAATTTGGCAGGACCGACCTCTTGCTTTGCAGAGACAATCTTTAATTGTTCGCACGGTATGCAGACTACAGAAGTACCGCTGCATTATTTATTGATCTTGCAGCGTCCCTCATCCAACACCACTATTTTGTAGCTGCGTTTCGTCTGCAGACAAACATATCTGGCACAGATTGAATAGGCGATCAGCGATCGCGTCGGCAAAACTACCAATGAATCTTTTACTTGTCCGATCTGATGATTTGATGGCTATTGAGGTGCGTGGGCACAAATATTTATAGCAGTATGTGTCAGCATTGAGCTAGCTAGAAGGCTGGCTGATCTATGGCCCAAAAAACTCCAGTTACGGGGCCCCCCAACTCTGCCTGCTTTCTTTCCACGCATGAGAACAATCAGGCCGCTCCTTGGACAGATGCACTTCCATTTCGTGCTCTTCGCCACATTCGCTCTTGCTGCTCTTCGGAACGTAACTGTGGATGATGCTGTCTTGACAGGCACCGTAGTACCCCAATTTTTGCCCTCTGCATCAGCATGGCATCAGGGCAACAATTGTACGGTGTGCGCTGCTAAACCAGATCCCTCAATGGTGTACGACGGCACATGGCATGACACTACCTTTTCTCCGCCTAATGGGACTTTTAAAAGTATCGAGTTTTCGTTCATGGGTCAGTTACTTGATATTTAATAGAAGGTTTCATGTTTACGAGATGAGTCATCACAGGAAGTGCTCTGTACATATACTTTATCCTTGCGAATGCTCCCAACTTCCTCCTCTCGGAGGCTCTCACATCTGTGAACTTCACCCTAGACGGGGTCACATTCCCCCCATACATACACTCTTCGACTACAGACAACGATTACCAGTACAATGTACCGGTCTTTGCCAACGACTCCCTCACTTCTGGCACGCACACCGTGACGGTACAGCCTTTCGTACCTGCCGACACGGGGAACCGCTCAATCTTAATGTTGTTTGATTACTTGATTTATACGTGCGTCCTTTGTCTCGTCCTCCATTGATGTATTCACATGGGAAATCCAATCAGCATGGACACGGATGTCATTCCGACAACTTCCGTGTCGTCTGTTATGACGGCTACCAGCCCGTCAACAAACCCAAGTGCCGAGTCATCAACATCACCAACCTCGCTGGCGGCTTCAGGCACGTCTTCAGGACAAAACATCGGGGCTGTCGTTGGCGGTACCCTGGCGGGAGTTAGTGCCTTTGCACTAGTGACTGCCTCCTTGTTATGTTATCGGCGATACAAGAGACGCATTGGTGGCCCATCTCGTGTAGCGGAGCCTGTGGTGGATCCATTTGTCTCTCCTCGGATGGCTCCAATGTCTTTCGACAGTAGCTCACTGCCAATTCACCAGACGCCAGTCGGTTCCTATCCCACAAGGGTGCGAAAGCGAACTTTTCCATTCCATTTAGTTACCTTGATTCAATTTGTCCATAGCTCGGACTCGGAAGTGGACCAAACACTTCACCCGTGACCGTGCAACCTTCAACCCCCCATCTCTCCGGTTCTTCATCTAGTAACGTCACCACTTTCCTGGAACAGATTGCATCGTTAAGGGGTGAGGTTGCTCGTCTTCGTGAACGTCAGGACCGGGACCCGGACCGGGACATCACTGAATTTGGATCAGAGGCTCCACCTGAATACACGTGAGGCTAGTATACTTAGATTTGATCGTGTCCTTTTGCACAGCTCTGCCAATGGTTAGCGTACTCTGCCGTCCACCTGGTTCGTCACATGTACATATCCATATCATCACTGGCTCCGATTCTCAGCACACGTGTTCGTTTGGGAAGCAATTCGAAGGTGGCAACATTTCGTCAAACCCCCATCCAAGACACAAAGTCTACAACTATCCTTACCGTAGGTAGATTCACTCACCAACATTCAAAAAACCTACCGGCGGGAATGAGTGTCATGCAAGAGATAGAACACTCCAGTTTTAATCACTTTCAAGTGCCTATCGATATCACTGGCTGACATGTTGGGTACGCGACATGCTCACTTGAGTTTTTACCATTCACTTTTTTATAGCACACCTGCTTTGCACACTCAGACATTCGTATCGTTCTAAGCAAGATAGTTGTCTTATCCTAACACTAGATATCAGACACTGCAGGAGGGATGCAAGGCATACAGTAATCAGAAGTGAAAAAAGAAAAAGAAAAGAAAAGAAAAGAAAAGAAACATCAGATCACTTTCAGATTCCGTTGAAACACCACCATCGTTTTCCCCCATTTGTGCTGGTGCTGGTGGTCCAATACGGTTGCTCGATGGCACGATGTACCAAGAGCACACCAAGGAACACACTATACGTGTGATAGTCATGGTGCCCGGCTATATGTTTTAACACTCGGATGCGCAACTTGAAGCGTCGTGTGGCTCAATGCGTGAGCGGTAGTCACAGCATGGCCCGGGCTCGAGTATGATCTAAACACGAACGTGCCAACAGTGTCAGGAAATGAAAGGGCATTAGGCTCGATGATTTACTTTCGAAGCCACGAAACCATGCGGAGCTACCCCGTATTCAGATAATGAGACCATCACAGATGAGGGTCTAGATTTGGAGTGTTAGTGTGAGCGTCACTTCGATCGGTCATGGAGGCATACTTGAGGAGGGACTCGGAAATGATAAAAAGGGCAAAGGACTCGGGTCTAGATTGTTTCGATATCTGCTGATTTCGAGTAAAAGGTTCGAGTAGTACTAAAAAAGGAGTAGGTCGACTGAGATATGGGAGACGGTCTGAACTTTGATGCACCTTTTTATCTGAGCCTCGGTACAGCTATCATTTGAAAGGGCGGTCGGATCCACCTTCACCGTGTGGGATCGATGGCCCGATGGCGTCATTCAATGGTCCTGTACTCCGCATCTCTACATGTGAACTTTTTGACAGCATCGTAAAAGCTGTTCAAACGTTCGTTCTGTTCTCAGAGTTTAGATCATTTTTAGGACCAATCATCTTTCCTTTTGCCCCGTTTGGGATGGCCACAAGACCTGCCAAGAATAAGTACCGTAGGCCGCCGGTGGCAACGTCAGCGCAGTACGTAGTACTAGGCTTTCATGCGATTGTTGAACGGTTCAACGTTGAACCTTTGGAGGCTTTGACGAGGCAGCGTAGGAGTCAACCAGATATTCCCGATCATCGATGTGGTTTGCACATCTTACAAAGCTTGCTCAAGCTGTTGTTTTTAGCAAAACTCCGAGCCAAGTGCATCGGCTGAGCCATTCGGTGACGCACACTGCATGGCACCGTATCATTTCCATCAGAAACGGAACATACCTCGATCGAACCTCCGAAGAATCGGAAAGAAGGCATTTCATTTATGTTCTACCAATCACGGCAAGGCACCGGGAAGTAAAAGAGACCAGGGTTCAACACCCCATTTTGTATTTCTAGAATCCTCCAAAATAAAGAAGTGTGGAACTTGAAGACGAATGAATGGAAAGGTAAAAGCGCGCTGCGAAATGTTGGTACACGTGGAGCATGATACATTATATCTGGTGAAATGCCAAAGGAGAGAAAACCCAAGACTCGGTAGATGCGGCGACAGAGATCAAATGATGGTTCGCGATGCGTTCAAGCCTTGAATGTCGTTTTTGATCTCAAGCTAGGGTGGAGGACCTGTTCGTGCAGGGCTTTGCCAGCCGGCACCTATCGACGAATCAGAAAAAGACGGAGACTGATCGAGGACCAAGAACGTACCATCGGGTATACATGTTCATTTCTCTCTACCAAGCATTCAAACAGGATTGGTTTCGACTCATCGTACTCGAGGAATTCCTTCATCTTGGCGGGTAGTTCTTCAACGTTGCTGCACCGGATTGCATGAACGCCCATTGCGTTGGCGAGGAGGACAAAGTCGGGGTTTGTCATCCGCGTGTGGGAATACCGAGAGTCATAAAAGAGATCTGGTAGATGGCTTGTGAACCACTGCCCTTGACTTTTATTTCAAGAAATGGCCATACCTTGCCATTGCAACACCATTCCTTGGAATTCGTTGTTCAAGATAAGGACTTTCACGCCGATGTCATACTGGGAGGCAGTGGCAAGTTCCATTGCCGTCATGCTGAACGAAGCATCGCCATCGATATCAACCACAGTTTTGTTGGGTGCAGCGACTTTGGCACCGATGGCCGAGGGCAGACCAAAGCCCATCGTCTAGACCAAACTCAGCGATCGAAAGCGTGAAGACAGAAGATGATACGCACGCCAAGCCCACCGGAGGTAACCATGGACCGTGGTGTTCTCCATCTATAATACTGAGCTGCCCACATCTGGTGTTGACCAATACCCGTAGTGACGACCACTTCCTCCTTCCGGTGAGCAGTCTGTCTATCAAGTTCTTCGATGACTTCTTGGGGCTTGATACGGTCACTGGAACTGGCAGTCTTGACGTAGGTGAAAGGATAATTCTTTTTCCACGCCTTGATGTCAGCGAACCAATCGTCGCGCGGCGTTGATCGGATCAGAGGGACAAGGACGGCAAGATTCGACACGACGTCGCCAAGGATCGGGATGGAAGCCTCGACAACTTTGTTGATATTCTTTGGTTGAATCTCAAAGTGGATGATACCACCACGTCCCTGGGCCGCAGCTGCGCGCGCAGCAGGGGCAAACGTATCGACCTTGCCAGTAACACGATCATCAAACCGAGCGCCGAGGGCGATGATCAGATCGGCGTTTTGCATAGCAAGGTTGGCATAAGCCGAACCGTGCATACCGAGCATGTGCAGACTTCTTTCGTTGGTCTCGTCAAAAGCGCCAAGGCCTTGCAAAGTGGTGGTGACGGGAATGTTGCCTTGGTCGGCAAGCTGGGCAAGCAACTTGGGTCCCATGGGGGAGGACAGAACACCATTGCCGGCATAGATGATCGGCCGCTGTGCCTGGTTGATCAGACTGGCAGCCTGTTGGATGAGGATGATATCGCTAGGGGAGGTGGTGGTTTGCAAGGGATTGCTAGGCAGGGTGTGCGATCCAGGGGTGGTAGCCTTGTAGGGGAGAGGCGTACGCAAGATCCCGGCGGTAACATCCTTGGGAAGATCTACAAGGACCGGGCCGGGCCGGCCGGAAGTTGCGATTTTGAACGCTTCGTTGATACGCCGGGGCAACTCGGCGATATCTTTGACCATCACATTCCACTTTGTGCAGCTCCTTGATATGCCTACGACATCGGCTTCTTGAAAAGCATCAGAACCTATGGCTGAGGTAGCGACCTGTCCGCAGAACACGACGAGAGGGACACCATCAGAGAGGGCGTCCTGCATCGGTGTGACCACATTGGTTGCACCTGGGCCTGACGTCACGAGGACGACACCAGGTTTTCCAGACACGCGGGCATAGCCTTCTGCCATATGACCTGCACCTTGCTCGTGGCGAGGGAGGACAAACTCGAAATGCTTGGAGTTGTATATGGCGTCGAACACGGGGAGGATGGCACCACCTGGGTAACCGAAAATGTGTTTTACGCCATGGCGAAGCATCATCTCGTGGAATATCTGGCCCCCAGACATGCCAACGAACGAATGATCAAGAGCGGCTGGAGTGGTGCGTGACTCTGCCGGTGCGGGAAACGGGACATTGTCGGGGTTAGGTCGGCTGGCGCAAGTTGGTGAGCACCCTTGCAAAAATAAAAGGAGGAGTATTACATGGCAGGTACTGGGATAGCACCTCTCGGAGATGATCTACTCAGGTTTCTGGCGTGATCTCTGACTCTTGATTTAGCGTCAACGAGGGAGAACGAAGGGATCGTCGATTTTGTGCGCGTGAAGCACGTAGTGTTCGTCGATTTTTTAGCACCTGCGGTGCGCAGGGCTATTTGGATAGACATGGCCGTCGACATGGTAGGCAGCTAAAGAGGTGAAAACGAGTCAGGATGGAGCTCGCTTGTTTGCCTTGTCATCAAAAGTTAATCGAGTCACGTTGTTTCGGCCGATGACCCAATAGCCGAAAGTCCGATGCCCCGTTTCTCCACCTTGTACCCAATAGGAACGAATAAAGTAAAAACTGTACCTGGCCCGGAAATGGTGTGCGAAAGCTTTGTGGCTCCTCCTAATTTGGTGATGGGGCCCCCTCACGACTTCAGACCGTGTCCCTTCCCGCAACCAAAATGTCGTCCATAGCCGCTCAATTCGTGCGGCAGGGTAAAAAGGTAAGGAACAACCAATTCTTCGCGTCTGCACATAACAAAAACATTGTTCCAGATCGTCGCCATCGGCAGAAACTACGCCGAACATATCAAGGAACTCAACAACACACGTCCAAAAGAACCCTTCTTCTTTCTCAAGCCCACCACGAGCTACCTTGTCTCTGGGGGAAACGTCGAGATACCCAACGGCGTCGTCGCTCACCACGAAGGTCTGTCGTTTCTTGTGTTTTTCGCTATACGCATGAATTCTGACGGGCGCATACTAGTGGAACTCGGTCTGGTGATTGGCAAAGGTGGACGGGACATATCACAGGATGCTGCCGAATCTCACATTGCAGGATACGGTGCGCAGTATTTAGAAACGTGACGCTGGATTCTGATCGTCATTTCCCCAGCGTTGGCGGTCGACATGACCGCACGTAACATGCAAGACGACGTCAAGAAGAGAGGCCTTCCCTGGTCTGCAGCCAAGGGATTTGATACCTTTACGCCAATAGGGTCCTTCTCTTTCTCTCTGCACACCCTTGCCCATACTCACACCCAGTTCTCAGGACGTTCATACCCAAGTCGTCCATCCCGGATCCATACGACCTTAGACTCGCTCTCAAGGTAACCCATTCGGACATACATACAAACAGGCTATCACCTCACACCTCATTGCGCGACAGATCAATGGTGCAGTCAAGCAGGACGGTACCACCAGCGACATGATATTCCGCATTCCGAGACTCATCGAGCACATTTCTTCGATCATGACATTGGAGGTATGTCGCGTCATACGACGCCTTTGGCTGCGCTAGTTTTCTGACTCCCACTGACAGGAAGGCGACCTCATCCTCACTGGGACTCCCTCGGGCGTTGGGCCCGTTGCACCTGGTGACACGGTCGAATGTACATTGGCCGAGCCCAGCGGCAAGATTCTCGATCAGCTCACCTTTACAGCCATGTCGAGAAACGGAGGTTATCTATTCAAGCCCTAGTATCCCTTGTATTCTCCTCCCACGTCCCCCAAATACATCATCGTTCGCCGACATGATATGCCAATGGTACAGTCAACAACGCACGCTGTTGGAGGTATACTACGATACAAATGCTGTCGGCTGTTGGACTTCGCACATGCACAACCTCCCCTTTTCAAGAGTCCCATGCCTGTTTCTCTTGTTCAAACCGATCGTTCACGTCGTCCAATGATATCGTTTGCAAGCCATTCGTCGATCTACTCCTATTGGCGTTCCCAAAATCGTCACCTTCAGAGTCCCCCTCCGTCTCTGACCCACTGGCAAACGTCCAGCTGCCGGCGGTCGGCGTCAAGTCGCCGTCCTTGGGACCGTCCGAGTTCCCGGACTGAAAATCACCGAAATCAAACGACTCGTCCGACGAATACGATGAAGAAAACGACGACGTGAACGTAAACGGATTTGAAGTGCTTGCCGCAGCCGAGTCTGAGAACGGGCCAAAGCCGTCGTCCTAATACACGATAGCCAACGTCAGCAAAGACTCGGGTTTCAGATGCAAGAGACTCACCTCGTCATAGCTGTTTATCCCAAAGGGGTCGTCCGAGAGTGCTTCTCGGAGTGCCCCGGAAGCAGAGGGATCAAACGAGTCCTGCGATGACTTTGATTCGATTTTGGAGCATGAGATCAGACAACGACACCTACCTCAAACCCGGATGAACTATGTCCATTGTGGTGCCGGCGGGCGGGTGGAGGTTTTCCAAGGTCGAACGTGGATTGTGTTAGCCACCCACCATCATCTTCATCATCTTCCTCATCCGTATCCGACGCAAGATATTCTCCTGCATGAAGCTCCTGCGTCAAGTAACGCGCAAACTGAAACACGACAGTGGTCAGAGGGAAAACATCAACCCCCATCACATTGTGCAAAATACCTGCGGCGGGCCAGCCCCATGATCCTCGTCATCTTCCATCGGGGCCGGACCAAAATCAGCAGTCGATTCTCGACTCGGTCGCGTCGTCGTCGTCCTCTTGAATTCCCCCTTCACCCCGGGGCTTCCATTGGCTGGCATGGCCGTCGTTTTGACATCCTCCTCATCCACTGCCCACCGACCTCCAGCACGCGGAGCGCTGTTGACAGCCGGCTTGCC